>CM039598.1:8037776-8265546 GCA_022457205.1 Saccharum spontaneum
GTAAATCGCGAAGAGTACTTGCTATAGTTAAATGCGATGAGTTTGCCTGGACTTTTTAGAGGTTACCTTCGGTACAGATCATAAGATGCTGCTCTTAGAGTCTTAAGGGGCATTTCCCATAACAAGGAATCCTACAATTAGGGTCATCTTGATGATGATGCCTATCGCATATTTGATGTTTAGGGCTTATACTATAGTAACGCTGCCATGCTGACCAACAGCATCATGTGCCCCGTCAAAAAAAAAAAAAAACATGTGCCCCCTTACCTTATATATCTCACAGAGAGCTTGAGACAACATTGTGTCCTAGTTGAAGTTGTGATTGCAAACGAAGGTTCCTGGCTTCCTGCCGCCATGCCGCGAGCAGAGCTTGCTACCACTGATCACCAAACTCCCAACAATGCCAAAATGCTAGCACCAATCAGCAAAAACAAGAAGTCACGTTGGAGCTCCGCAAGTACATCCTGCTGCTGGCCTCGCTGGTGGCCACGGTGACCTACGCCGCCGGGTTCAGCCCTCCAGGGGATGTCTGCAGGATACGTCTGCCGGCCACCTTGCCGGCGATCCCATCATCCGGGACACCCAGCACAAGCGGTACGTGGCGTTCTTCTACTGCAACGCCACCGCGTTCGCCGCGTCGCTCGTCGTCATCGTCATAATACTCATCCTCGCCTACTGGACGACAAGCAGCAGGAGCCCAACTCCAATGGCGACAAGGAGGAGACCAACTCCAAAGTCGCCGGCTTCCTGCAGGACGACAAGAAGAAACACAAGATCGCCCTTCGGACGCTGCAGGCGGCCATGGTGTTGGACCTGCTCAGCCTCATGGGAGCCTACGCTGCCGGCACCTGCCGGGACACCTTAACCACCATCTACTCCTCGCTGCTGGTGGGCTTCGTCTTCTTCTACGTCGTTGCTCAGGTGACGGTGCCTCGTGCGTCACCGACACCGGCTCCGGCGGCGTGCCGAAGGCCAAGTCGAAGAACGGCAAACCGGTCCCGGACGATGCGCTTGCTTCGGTGGCTGGCGGAAACCCTCACCACTCCGGTCCGGCGGCGTCGTGGCCGAAGTCAAAGAAGAAGAAGAACGGCACCCGGTCCCGGACAACGGCGCCCGTCGAAAAAGAAGAAGAATGGAAGAAGGCGAAAGAAATGTTTCGCAAGGTCAAGGTCCTGATGGCGGCGCTTGCTTCAGTGCCCGGCAACAACCCCCAGTCCAGCTCCGGCATCAGCGTGCCCAACAACGTCGAACAAGACAAGGCGAAAGAACGGTTCCGCAAGGTCCTGATGCTTCTCGCGACGTTCGCCGTGAGCATCACGTACTCGGCCGGGCTGAGCATGCCGGGGGGCTTCTGGGACAGCGCCGGCGCCGGCCACCGCCCCGGCGACGCCATCCTCAAGGACCGTCACAACACGCGCCTGGCAGTGTTCTTCTGTTTCAACACCATGGCCTTCGTCGCGTCACTGCTCATCATCGTGGTGCTTCTGGACACGAAGCCTCATCGTCATCTTCGTCTCGGGTTCATCGTCGTCACGCTGTTCAGCCTCATCGGCGCGTACAACGCCGGCAGCTGCAGGCAGACCGACACGACCGTTTACGTGTTCAGCCTCGTCCCTGCCGTTCTGGTGTACATATTGTTCCTCTACTTTGTCGCAGATCACATCCACGCCATATGGGAAGCAATGAAAAAACTTTTCAGGTAACTAATAATGTTCGACATTGCAGTTGAAATTGAAATAAATATTTTTATTCCTCTAGCTCCTAATGGTCACAAGGGCCATCAACAGGAGATGGTTGCGAGAGACATCATCACCATCAATACCAAATGGTCGCGTGAACACCAATTGCAGGTAGTATTCAGAGTTTGCCTCGATTTGGTTTTGGTACTGCTCGCTCTTCCTTTGCAAATTATTGGCATTCACAACAATTAATTGCAGCTGAATTCTTTTAATTTCTCTCCGAAGCAGGGTCAGGCAGGGTAAAACAGAGAAGGAGAAAGCAGCAGATAAGGCTCGCTCTCTTGTCCTGCTGCTCGCCACTTTGGCGGCGACGATCACCTACCAGGCGGGGCTGGAACCGCCGGGCGGCGTGTGGCAGGACAACAGCGGCGACCACACGGCCGGCGACCCGATCCTCCTGACGACGAATCCCCGGCGGTACAAGGCTTTCTTCTACTGCAACTCGGTGTCCCTGGTGGCGTCCCTGGTCGCCATCGTCCTGGCCCAGAAGAAGCTTCTGCTCAAGCACCATGTCCTGGAGGCGGTCATGATACTGGACCTGTTCGGCCTCATCGGCGCGTACGCGGCCGGGAGCTGCCGGGACGTGAACACATCCATCCACGCCATGGCGTTGGCTGGCGCCGTCCTTGTCTACGTGGTCATCCACGTCATCTTCATCACGCTGGACGACGACACGCGCACAAGGAGCGAGAGTGACAAGGAAAAGGACAATGAGTTGGTGGAGAAGACGCGCAAGCGGCTGCTCCTCTTCGCCATCTTGGCGGCGACCATCACCTACCAAGCCGGCCTCACTCCGCCAGGGGGGTTCCTGCTCCAGGACGACCAGTTCGGGCACCACGCCGGTGACCCGGTCCTCTTGTATAACTTCCCGCGCCGCTACAAGGCTTTCTTCTACTGCAACTCGGTGAGCTTCATGCTGTCTATTGCCCTCATCATCCTCCTCGTCAACCCCAACCTGTACAGGCCAGCCATACGGAGCCATGCGCTGTCCGTGTGCACGGCGGTAGGCTTGTTTGGCCTCATGGGTGCCTACGCCGCCGGAAGCACGCAGCATTTGAAGACATCTGTCTATGTGTTCGTGTTGATAGCAGTGGTCCTCGTCTGCATAGCCCTACTGTTCCTGGTGTTTTTGCTCACGAGCGGGGGTGGCAGAGCAAAGGCGCCGGGGCAGGCCGGCAGCAGAGACGACACTGCTACTACACAAGGAACAGCAATGGAGGCCGGCACAGAAGTGGCGGCGCCTACCATCAGCAACATCAACGCTACTGCTGCTGCTGCTGCTGCACAAGGAGCAGCCATTTCTGAGACGACCAACACACAACTGGCAGTGACCAGCAGCAACAACAACAATGGGAAGGCCACCGAGGAAAACAAAAGAGAACATGCCAACCGCAAGTACCTCATGGTACTAGGGATCCTTGTGGCAAGTGTCACCTACCAGGCTGGCCTAGAGCCGCCAGGCGGAGCTTGGCAGAGCAGCAGTGGACGGTACGAGGCCGGCAACCCGGTGATGCACGACAACAGGAGGCCCCGGTACCTGGCTTTCTTCTACAGCAACTCCACTTCGTTCATGGCGTCCATTGTGGTCATCCTGCTACTCCTGATACCACCGGAGAACCTAATCGGCACTGGCAACAAGGAACGGCGCAAGAAGTGGCTTGTGGTGATGAACACAACAATTGTGTTGGACTTGCTTGGCCTCCTGGGTGCCTACGCAGCCGGCTCAAGCAGGCGGTGGAACACATCTGTGTATGTTTTGCTGCTGGTCATAGCCGTGCTGGTCTACATGGCATTCCATCTCCTCCTGTCCTGCATCATCAGAAGGAGGAGTCAGAGCGCCCAACCATTGACTGGCGACTCATCAGTGAAACCCGAAGCAAATGCTACTTCTCTAGTCTAGTGTTTGTATGTCCCTCTTAGTTCTTCAATTATATGTATATTGTATTTGATGAGCCGGAGTATCAACAATACAGCAAGTCTAGTTTTTCAAGGATACCTTGCACAAACACCAAATACTAGACTGAAACAAGCTTACCGTATCTACTGCAATCCACCCAGAGAATTTCATGCCAAGTCACTCCTCCACACGAACATGCAATCTAAAATGACAATCTACCCGGCATCTTGCGTTGCACTAACATATTCCATGGAACACCAAGCAGCCAGGAACTCAGTTGCCAGGTTGTCCAATCCTGACACCCACAAGGCAACAACCTCCAGCATAACATATTTCAGGCACCACGCAGCGTCATGGCATGTTGACACCAAGAAGCTTGTGGAATCTTTTTTTCTAAAGAGGAAGAACCTTTGCTGTTAAGAAAGCAAGGTACCAAGTATCAGATACACCAAGCTGGGGTTGCCCGCGACAAAGAGGCACAGACCACTACATCCACCAGATCTGAAACAGACTAAAGCTAACAACAAAAGAGCCCAGATCACTACGTACTCCCAACATACTACAGATTTAAGTCTCCACGACATCTGAAGGCACCACCGTAGATGAGTGAAAGTTCTTCATCCAGTGGAGAATTTCATATTTCAGTTGAATCACACGCTCCCTGTCCACCTCCTTAAGTAGAGTACTCCACTTCTGCAACATTGATAGCGCAATGTATATAACATCAGTTGGAGCACGGGGAAACTTTTTCTCTATATGGCCATCTTATTCCTTGTGGTCCAAATAGCCCACACAAAACCAGCAAAAAAGAACATTAAGGGTCTGCCAGGCAGAGGCCCCTTGCCCTGCAGCCAACTTCCATCGAAATCCAACACAGAAGGAGCGTGTTCCCATTTGAACACCTCACTCAAAATTCCCTAGGACAATTTGGCTAAATGACAATGGAAGAAAATGTGATCAATTGTTTCCCTTTTTTTCGCGAACAGGTTGTAACCTGTTTTTCATTAAGAGGACAGGAAAGTTTAAAAGTTACACAACACCAAAGAGTTTTGGTTGTTCCATGTCCGCTGGCAAGACACTAGCGTACGGGACAAACCAAGAACGCCGACAAGCTAGAGCAAGAGTACTAAACGGCACTAAAAATTGTGACCGTGTGTACAACACGGCAAAGCGCTAGAATCGCTTGATCAATTGTTTCCAATTTCCCACATGAGAAACATTTCCCATTTCCCTTCCAGCCCTTCTTCACTAGGCATTGAGCAACTTGGAGTTTGTTATTGAAGACTTGCCAAAGAAAGAATTTAACTTTCAAAGGAACTTTACACTTCCACAAGATCCCAGCTACTGTCACACCCAGTTTTCTAAAGAACAAAACCAGGCTAATCATATGTGTGCCCAGGAAGTCCACACATATGCCAGAATGAAAAAGTATCAGAAACAATGTTATTATATAACGTATACATAGCTATATTAACACTTACATCAGAGTATCGCGGAACGGTGACTAAACTTCAGGCTCCATTCTTCTCAGGGACGGCTGACTGGGGTAACATATGCCTAGCACTTCTACTAGTCTTCTGGAAACTCCACTACACCTTTGTCCTTCTTCCGAGTAGCATCTTACTACACACTGGAGTGTGGGGGAAATAGCAAGAGTGAGTCCATGTCGAACTCAACAAGTATAACACATGGTTCATGAGGCACAAAAGGCTAGACACTGTTTGACTGCGTTTAGCTTTTAATCATCATATAATTAGCAATTGAGTAGCATCAAGATGAACCAATTCCCATTAACAAACCAATGATCAATTGTAATAAGGATAATGAATAGCATTAACATGAACATAATAATAATCAACAGTAATTAAGCATGATATAACAATGGTGATCATCTATTCTGTAAGAATCCCCAAGGCCGCTCGTATCCGTGAGCACGGCTAGTATACCAGTTTATTAAACTCTGCGCAGAGGTGTACACTTTCACTGTGAGTCATAATTTCCAAATGCATGGGATAGCTAGTCCCAAAACACCGAAAATCATATAAAGCTATTCAAAAGTTCGTCTAACAAGTTAGGGCCATTAGATTCACTCGGCAGGCAGATGTAGAACCCCCCTTCCCAGTGGCACAACAACCGCAGCCTATACACACTAAGGACAGGGGCTCGCCCTACACCCAACATGGCAAGCCATTCTTACGCCATTTAAGGTAACCACTAACAAGCTAGAAAAGGTCTCTTGAACAACTAGAGCCAGAGCCATATAGCCCTAATAGCTGTACTGTATGTCCCGGTTATCACTTACAGGTAAGTCCTTACGGAGAGTAACCAGAGCATTAAAAATTGTGACCGTGTGTACAACAAGGCAAAGCACTAGAATCGCTTGATCAATTGTTTTCAACTTCCCACATAAGAAACATTTCCCATTTCCCTTCCAACCCTTCTTCACTAGGCATTGAGCAACTTGGAGTTTGTTATTGAAGACTTGCCAAAGAAAGAATTTAACTTTCAAAGGAACTTTACACTTCCACAAGATCCTAGCTACCCTGCTAGATACACCCCTATCAGTGAGGAACCTATATAGTAAGGTTTGGTGAACTTCAAGTATGGTTGTGATTTGAACTATGTGATGCATGGGTGAGAGTGACTGGCATATGTCAGTGAAGGTAGTGATGCATGACATTGATTTGTACTGTGATTCATGACTAAGTTGACTCCTTGTTTGTTTTGAGAGGATGATGTTGTACCTGCAGCAGCAAGCTATTGGGAAGACCCTTGGGATGATGGTTTCGAAGAGATGATGGCTGAGTTCATGGATGATGATGATGCTTTCATCTACGGTATGTACCAGTATGCCCTTCACGTTAATAAGCATTTGACTAGGGCTGAGTATAGGCAACCTGTCATGACTGGTTTGGAATAGGTAGAGAGGAAGCTTGGAGATAGAAAGGTCTGTTATAACATGTTAAGAATGAGCCCAAGTATGTTCCATAGACTATATGATCTTTTGGTACAATCATATGGCCTGTAATCTAGTACTAATCCACCTCGGTTAAGGCCCTAGAGATGTTTCTTTGGATGGTTAGGGCCCCACAGTCTGTTAGGTAAGCTGAGGACAGATTTGAGAGGTCATTTGGGACTGTCTCCATCATGTTTAATGAAGTTTTGAAGTGTGTGGTGAAGTTTGCTGTTGACATTATTAAGCGTGTGGACCCACAATTCACAACAATGCATCATAGATTAAGAAACAGTAGGTTCTATCTCTACTTCAAGGACTGCATAGGGGCTATAGATAGGACTCATGTACCTTGCGTGGTGCCAATTATAAGTTTGTTCAGCACTTGTGCCGCAAGGGCATGACTACACAAAATGTCATGGCTGTCTGTGACTTCGACATGAGGTTTACATTTGTTCTTGTTGGCTGGTCTGGTTCTGTACATGACATGAGAGTCTTCAATGATGCAACAACAACATACAGGCATGTCTTTCCACAGCCACCTGCAGATAAATAGCTATCTAACACTACATTTATTTCTTGTTGTTGAACTACTTGTTCCTGAAATATTCTTTGCTGCTGTAGGGAAATATTGCGTAGTGGATTCCAGGTACCTAACCGGCTAGGTTACCTTGCTCCTTACAAGGGAACCAAATATCATCTGTTGGAGTATCGAGATGCCCTAGAACCACAAGGTAAAGAGGAGACCTTTAATTATGCACATTCATATCTTAGGAATGTCATTGAAAGGTCATTTGGAGTTTTTAAAATGAAGTGACGGATGTCGCAGAGGATCCCTCCTTATGCACCTCATAAACAAAGTCAAATCATAATTGCATGTTATGCTCTACATAATTTCATTAGGATAAGTGGCATAGGGGATAGGCATTTTGCTAGGTGTGACCGTGATGAGAACTACGTGCCGCCACAAGCGTATGCCAATTAGCCTGAGCCCGATGAAGTTGATGATGAATCTGATCTAATGAATGCATTTCGTGATTCGATTGCGCTTGGTTTGGTAAACCGTTCTTGAAAGTTTTGTGTGATTGAGGATATTGATATGTACTGTAATGGTTTTGTGGTTGTTGTTTATGTTTGAGAACATTTTGTGGGTCAATTATGTATGAATAATTGTTGAATAAAACTGTCGTGTCATTGTGATATGGATGAAATAGGCCATGTTGTTGCATGAGAGACAACAGCATTCATATGTTTACAGCAACAACATGCATATGTTTGCATAAGAGAGCTGGTGCTTGCACGAGAGACAATGAATGCTGCCCAAATGAGCATTAAGTAGGGGCAAATCTGTCATGTACTGCTATTGCTTCCAAAATTTTTCGCTAACTAAACAGCAATCCTAAAAAAATTTAGGTTGTCAGGTTTTTGACAAAAACTACGCCATGTCAGGTTTTTGGGCAGACCCAAAAATTTTTTTCGATCTAAACAGCCTCATCCGACCTCTGCAATCCATCGTGATTGCTCAAGGAAGATAGGCCGTCAACATATCCAATGAGACCCGAGATTCCAGATTTTGGACACACTGTACCACTTTCTACCTTTTTTTTTATTTGCAATTTGAGATTTGCACCGAGTCAATTTTTTTTGCGTTACTACATTTATAGGAAAAACAGTATCCATATTTATATCTTTATATAGATTTACTAGCAATATGTATTCTATGATTAATAATACTTGTTTAGCATCATAAATGATAGTATTTTTTTTAAAATTTGATTAAATTTAAAATTGTTTAGTTCTTCGAAAACTGGGATTTTTTTTTAAGTCGAGGAGAGAATTGCCATTTTTTATATATAAAGTCTTGCACTGCTCCCTATCTCAAGTGGAGTATAGTACACATAGAAAAATGAAAGAAAACGGAAGATGTACATACTACCTCAGTTCTTAAAAAAAAGAGTCATTTTCGCTTTAAAAAAGTCAACAATGTTCAAGTTTGATCAAATATATTTAACAAAATATTAATATTTATAATACATAATTAGTATTATTGGATAGATCTTTGAATATACTTTCATAATAAACTTATTTAGAGATACAAATGTTGCACGTATTTTCTATAAATCTAGTTAAAGTTAAAAAAGTTTGACCAGCATGCATCCTATAGCGACTCTTTTAAAGAGTCTGAGAGAGTACTGCAGATGATTCTTGAAATTTGACTCCAGAATAGGACGAAACCAACCAAATCTTGAAGTGAATGCAAATGCCATGATGGAGCCTCGGAGGATTGAAGCAATACTGTAGGTGGGCGGGTGAGTGCATTGGAGAAGAGAAGACGTGCGCTTGAATGCGGATCATCATGAGTTTTTGCCTAACAAATCTGTTGCCCATCTCCATCTCTGCGGGCTTTTACTCATGACATGAACTCCAACCGATTTCCTGCAGAATTTACTGTAACAGATGGAGAAGTTCTACAAAGAGCTTGTTTAGTTCCTAAAACGCAAACCCAAAAAGTGCTACAGTACCTATCACATCGAATCTTACGGCATATGCATGAAGTACTAAATATAGGCGAAAGAAAAAACTAATTACACAGTTTGGTTGTAAATCACGAGACAAATCTTTTGAGCCTAATTAATCCATAATTGGACACAAATTGCCAAATAAAACGAAAGTGCTACAGTAACCGAACCCAAACTTTTTCACCAAGGCCTTGTTTAGATCCCAAATTTGGGAAACAAACTTTGCATAGTAAATGTCCCGTCATACTGTAGTAATTTTGTTTTTATTTGGTAATAATTGTCCAAATATTGATTAATTAGGCTTAAAATATTCGTCTCGTAAAGTACAATAAAACTATGCAATTAGTTTTTGTTTTCATCTACATTTAGTATTCCATATATGTGCCGACATTTTGATGTGATGGGAAATCTTCATTTTACATAGTGGAATTTGGGGGTGAATTTAGTTATCTAAACAAGGCCCAACTAAACAAGCCCAAATATTTTTTTTGTCACCCTGCACCTCGACTCCAGTCTCCGTAGCAATGCTGGCTGTAGTAATACTTTGACTGGACCAGAGTACTACTCCGTACAACGTGACGAGAAAATTGCCCCAACTCTACTCCCCACCAGGCCATCCCCTGAGGCAGTGCTGAGCTCACATTCCCTGGTTCCGGTGTCATCTGGTAATCGCCGAAACTGACATCCTAGTAACTGCCCCAGCTCACACCATAGTTATTAGGACCGGACCGGACATCGAACCGGTGAGGCCGTCGGTTCGATGGTTCACTGGTCCAACCGTTAAGAACCGGTTGAACCGCCGGTTCGATTGTTTTGGACCGGATGAATTGAACCGCTCACAAATACTTCAAACCGGTGTAATATAATGATATATGATAAACATTTTTTTAGAAAAATAGCAACATATATTTGATCACATATACAAATAAGATGATAAAACACAATTATATAACTTGCTTCCCACTAATCTACACACGTGCTCCAAGACATCGGTGCTCTAGAGTTGTTTTACCAGATATGTAAAAAATATGTGTAAATAATATAAGGAGCACTTACAAATTGGTGGCAAAAATGACTAGAATAGTAATTCAAATATTCACTGTTGGAAAACAATCTCTTGGAAAACAATCTCGAATGCTAAAAAAGAGTACACCATTACGAAGAGCTCGTTGAGATAATCAAAATAGATATATTATTTGTCTAATTTGGAGTTCATTTGAAAAAGTTATAAAAATTCAAAATTTAAAAGACACGTCATCTCACGCCAGCATTACAAAAAGTCAAAGAGCCAGGAGCAGCCGACAACACCTCCTCGGATGCAACATTCAATTCCAGAGTGCAGCAGCAGCCAGGCGGGCCCACATATGGCAGGTGCAGGCGCTCCACCAGCTTGGATAGGGCCACGCGTCCACGGCTCCACGCTGCACGGCAGAACTGCGTGCGCGGCATCAGACCGGAGCGGTTCACATGGAACCGGCCGGTTCACCGGTTCCTCAAAAAACCGCCCGGTTCAGCCGGTTTTTACCGGTTCAATTGCATAAACGGTCTTTTAAGTGAACCGGACCGGTTTATACTCTGGTTCGGTCTTTTAGCGGTCGAACCGCCGGTCCGGTCCGGTCCTAATAACTGGGGCTCACACTCCCCACCCCGGCCATCTCCTCTTCACACAAGTACGTTACTGTAATAATGTACTAATATTAGTACAGGCATCACTTACTACACACTATTATCAGCAGGTTTCACGATTTTTCATTCTATCCTTGTGTACACTTGCACATCCTAAAAAAAAAACTCCACACGGAAACCTAAAGTGCTAGGGTGTTTGGTCAGCAGCCCTCACATGTCACGCCACTTGTGTGGCCGCCATACAACTTTTGTCAATCTTTTGGTTGACAAGCCAACTTAGACAGCAAGAGACAAAACTCACCACACTCTATGAGCTAGGGTGCCGCCACACTGCGCCATACATATGGTGGCAACAACGACGAAGCCAGCGGGGGGCTACCCGGGCTCTAGCCCCCCTATGGCCATGATTTCCATGGAGCCCGGGCTAAGCCCCCCACCACCATGAGGAGGAAGAAGAAGGAAAGGAGGGGTGGAGGAAGAAGAGGAGGAAGCCAGCCCTCCCTAACGCCATTCCTGGCTTCGTCGCTGGGTGATGATGACTGCCATCCAAACAGCCCACTAGTAGTACTAGCAAACCCAAGCTTGAGCAAAGGCTAGCCAAATTTATAGAATATACTGTCGATGGGATGGCGTGTGAAGAAAAAACAAATGATGTCATCAAGACAACACACATTCAGGCCCTGTTTAGTTCCACGAAAAAAACACTATGTGAAAAAAGATTCCCCGTCACATCAAACTTGCGATACATGCATGAAGTACTAAATGTAGATGAAATCAAAAACTAATTGTACAGCTTGGTTGTACTTGGCGAGACGAATGTTTTGAACCTAATTAGTCAACAGTTAGACACTATTTGCCAAATAAAACCAAAACGTGTTACAGTACATTTTTATACCTTTTTACACATCTAAACACAACCTCAACTAAATAGGCCGTAACTGGCATTTTAAATTTAGGCCCTTCATTCAGTGTATCATAACGATTTGGCAAGGTTTGTTAAAAAATCCATATAATTTGAGGAGAAACTCCACTATTGGATTTAATCTATGGGTACATGCATCATTTGAGTATTCCTTGAAGATGCCTTAAAATTTTTAGAATCATGCCATAGGGAGTATTTATTAGAATTTCTCTATCAATATAATAAGAAACCTCGCCGAATGAGTATGCATGAAAACGGTTTCTAAATCCAAAAACAAGCCAAAAAGAAGTCCAAGCCCTCTCGAAGAGGGTCTTAATAAGTCAACAAACTATTAGCAGTAGTTAGACCAGTAACTAGGGTTTTTAATTTTAGGGCGTGTTTGGTTCCGGAACCAGTCACAGGTTGCCACAGCTCACAATGCTGAAGCTTAGCCTGTGTTTGCTTGATGACCAGACATGTGGCGTGTCCAACTTTTCCTAGCGCTGATCAATTCATTTTTTGCGCCATATCATACCAAAAGTCTGGCATTTAATTCTGCCGCTACAGTTGCGGCATGGACAGAAGTTTGGTGTGGCGTGTCCTAGTATTAAACCAAACAAGCCCTCGATATCAGAATTTATCGATCAGAATTGAAAATCATGAAATTTCACCGAGATTTTTAGAGGCTTAAACATCAAGCATGATTATCTAAACTTTTTAGATCTAAAGAAAATATTAGTATGATTTACTACAAATTTATTGAGTAAAAGAATATGCATAGTATGAGTCTAGAGTTATATTGCACATTATTAGCATAGGCGGAACTAGCTAGGTGGCACGTTGTGCCATGGACCTCCGTAGAATTAGGATTAATTTTGGAATTGGAACTACTATATACATGTTCTATACTATAATGAAGATTGTATTTAGAACACTATTATTTAGCTCATTACTGGCAGAAGATAGACCACCCTTGCACCAAACCCTAAGCTACTGTGTATTGGTGTAATACAAAGTTTCAAATTTTCTTTCTGCCATTCTAAAAATGATCAAAATTCGTGAAATTTCAGCGCCGAAATTTTGAACCCTGGTGGTGACAACCTGCACTAATTAATATTAGGGCTTGTTTGGTTAGAGGTGTTAAAGTTTAACAAATACAATAGCACTTTCGTCTTATTTGACAAAAAGTTTCCAATTTTGGACTAATTAGGCTTAATAGATTCGTCTCGTAAATTACTCCTAATCTGTGTCAACATGCATGCAATTAGTCTACATTTAGTACTCCATGTATTTGCCGCAACATTGATGTGATGAGAGTTAAACTTTAAGGGTCTGTTTGGTTTGGGTGTTAAAGTTTAACAAACACTGTAGCACTTTCATCTTATTTGACAAAAAGTTTCCAATTTTGGACTAATTAGACTTAATAGATTCGTCTCGTAAATTACTCTTAATCTGTGCCGACATGCATACAATTAGTCTACATTTAGTACTTTATACATTTACCGCAATATTAATGTGATGGAAGTTAAACTTTAACATGCGGAAACCAGACAAGGCCTTACATTCACGAACCAAACAGAGCCTTAGTCATCATGCGCTGATGCCTTGGGACAGCAAGAGAGATGATACACCTACTACAGTGTGTTCCAAGATGAGCAGGGACATTTGAGTTGACACTTGACAGCAGACCATCGAGTGCCAAGGTTTAATGCTCATTGACTGTTCGACCTCGGACTTGGTACTAGATTGCACTAGTAAGGGCACGTTTAGATTGCAAATTTTTCTAACTCGATAAATAGTATCACTTTCGTCTTATTTGACAAATATTGTCCAATCGTGGATCAACTAGGCTTAAAAGATTCATCTCGTGATTTCCAACTAAACTGTGTAATTAGTTATTTTTTTATCTACATTTAATACTACATACAAGCGGTTAAAAATTGATGTGACGGAGAGAGAGTGAAAAAATTCTAACTTTTTTGTTGCATCTCGATCATCAGCCCATCTTTAACCATGGTTCGACTTCAACAGAATGTTCATCATTGGCATAATCTAGTAATAAACCACAGCATTTCCTCTAATAACATACCAGTATATTATGGCCTTGTTTAGATTCTAAAATTGGGATCCAAACTTAACATAGTAAGTGTCACGTCACACTGTAGCAATTTTGTTTTTATTTGGTAATAATTGTCTAAACATTGATTAATTAGGTTTAAAATGTTTGTCTCGCAAAGTACAACAAAACTATGCAATTAGTTTTTTATTTTATCTATATTTAGTACTCTATATATGTGCCGGCATTTTAATATGATGGGAAATATGAATTTTGCATAGTAAATTTGGTGACCAAATTAGAGAATCTAAACCAGGCCTATATCTAGGTTACATGGCTTCGTGTGTTGAGAGAGAGGAAGGTACCAGCAGAGAGTCCAGAGGCTATGGACTGACAGGACCGACCAGGGCCAAATTTTCTTCCAAATTTCACTATGCAAAAAGAAGATTTCCCGTTACATCAAAATATTGGCACATGCATGGAGTACTAAATATAGATAAAATTAAAAACTAATTGCACAGTTTTATTGTACTTTGCGAGACGAACATTTTAAGCCTAATTAATCAATGTTTGGACAATTATTACCAAATAAAAACAAAACTGCTACAGTACCCAAGGCACTGTTCATGCCCGAATTCAGGTCCAAATTCAGGCATCTAAATAGGCCCAGGGAAAGAATATATTGCGGCTGTGTTTAGATTCAAATTTTGGAGTGCCAAAATATACTGTAGCATTTCATTTGTATTTGGTAATAATTGTCCAACCATTGACTAATTAGACTCAAAACATTCGTCTTGTAAAGTACAATCAAACTGTACAATTAGTTTTTGATTTTATCCACATTTAATACTCCATACATATATCGCAAGTTTGATGTGACGAGGAATCTTTTTTTACATAGTGCACTTTTCAAAGTGATCTAAACACAGCCTGCGTATCTTTGGACCTTCTTCCCCGGACTGAGTTGCGTCATCAATTGGCGTCCATCATCACTTGGAACCCAAATTTGGAACAGTAAGGGTCACATCGCACTGTAGCAACTTTTGTTTTTATTTGGTAAAAATTATCCAAACATTGATTAATTAGGCTTAAAATGTTCGTCTCGTAAAGTACAACAAAACTGTATAATTAGTTTTTTATTTCATCTATATTTAGTACTCTATGCATGTGCCGACATTTCGATGTGACGGAGAATCTTCTTTTTGCATAGTGAAGTTTAGGTGTATAAATTGGGAACTAAACAAGGGCACTACTTGAATTCCTTTCCTTGACAGCCAGCAACTCCTTACTCTACTCCTCGTGTCTGCAGCTGCTGCAGAGGATGATGCATGGTAGTAGATGACGCACAGCTAGCAGCCTAGCTAGCATTGACTCAGGCTTTGGGTTGTTTACTTCCCGCTCAAAAAACTTTATATCCCGTCTCATTGAATATTTAAAGACATACATAGAGTATTAAATATAGATAAAAAATAACTAATTACATAATTTGTATGTATTTTACGAGACGAATCTTTTAAGCCTAATTAGTTTATGATTGGACACTAATTGCTATAGTTACACATGTGCTACAGGCCCTGTTCGGCAGACTGTTTTTTTGGCTTATAAGCCGGCTGTGGCTGATTTGCTGTGAGAGAAAAACACTGTTTCACGGCTGATAAGCCATGCTGATAAGCTCAGCCGAACAGGGGGACAATACCCCGAAAGCTTTCCAACCTAAAAACTTTATACTCCGTCTCATCGAATATTTAAAGACATGCATAGAGCATTAAATATAGATAAAAATAACTAATTACACAATTTGTATGTATTTTACGAGACGAATATTTTAAGCCTAATTAGTCTATGATCGGACACTAATTGCTATAGTTACACATATGCTACAATACCCTAAAAGCTTTCCAACCTAAAAATTTTGTACCTCATCACATCAAATATTTAAACATATGAATGAAGTACTAAATGTAGACGAAAAATCTAACTGCACAGTTTGGTTAAAACCCACTGGACGAATCTTTTAAGCCTTATTAGTCCATAATTAGCCTTAATTGTTACAGTAACCCATGTGCTAATGATGACTTAATTAGACTTAATAAATTCGTCTCGTGATTTTCAAGCGAGTTATGTAATTAGTATCAAACATCTTCTGACATCCTATAAAATATCTGATGTGACACTAAATTTTTTTTCAATCACTAACTAAGGCCTCACACTCCCGGGTCCCGGCCGGTTTCCCGCGCGTCACTCCATGACCGTGAGAGGACGAGGAGCTCAGCTCGCTCCAGGCAGGGCCGCCGCTTATAAATGGACTCATAGTCGAGCGAAGGCGAAGCGTAGCAGAACAAGATCGATCGAGCTCCATCTTCCTCTAGTCTTCCCCTTGCTTCCCATCCATCTGCTTCTGAAGGCCAATTACCCCTTCAGACTTCACTTCAGTGAGGTACTGAGGTGCCTACATGCAGTGATAGAAATGTAGAGCTAGCATTGCAAATACGACGACCTGCTTCAAGCCCTCGTTTCTTGTTTTCGTTTTGTTCTCTACTTATTATGTATGTTCTTCTTGCATTGCATCATGGTTCGCAGGAGGATCGGAGGCTGCAGGAAGGAAGAAATGGAGCGGGTGAACACGAGCCTGTGCCTGGAGAACCTGCTCATCATGCAGGAGAACGAGCGGCTGCGGAGGCAGGCGCAGCAGCTGGACAAGGAGAACAAGGCCCTCCTCGCCGAGCTCAAGCAGCGCCAGCAGCAGCAGCACCAGGGCGCCGGCGGCCCTTCCGGTTCCGGTTCTGGTTCCAGCGGCGGCCACTCTCCCGCCGCCGCCGCCGCCAGCCTGAAGGCGAAGGCGGCCGGCAAGCAGTCCAAGTGAGCAAGTGACCGCTCGCGCATGCATGCATGCAAGAAGATCTCGATGGTTCCGTGGAGGCCGCACGCAAGCTGCGCTTGACTTGTGTAATAGTAAACTTCATATAATTACTCCTAGCTGCTATAGTGTTAGTTTCTGGAGCATGAGCATGCATATTGTTAGCTACTGATAGGTACCACTACTAGTAGCAGTACACCTGTCGTAGGAGGAGAGGTCAATTAGGAACTAGTATTGGCGCTGATGATCCAGACTTAGCAGTATCTTGTGGTTCAGTGTCCCTGTGTCAGCGTTATATTTTGTGGTGCATGCATGCTACGACATTGTACTCGTCAGGATCCATCATCCATCCCATTGTATGTTTCCTGGCCAGGCCGTTGTTCCTGCAATGTGCTTGTGACGACCCGTTGTGTCCATCGTACAATCACTCTCATCATTAGTGTAATGTTGACTGTTTTTTTATGTTGATTGTTGAGGGCTTGAGGCACCTGTTGTGTCTGTCAACACTGACTGTTCTTGGTCATTCACCAACCAGAGCAGAGGAAGAAGAAGCAGGGGAGGCGAGTGCGGATCATGTGTCCACTGAAACGCGCCCAGGCCCATCCGCAAGCGCAGGCCTAGTACTACACTAGTCTCTGGCCGAGGATGGCTGTAATAGAATAGTACTTAAGGCAAGTGATGAGGAGAGGGGAGATGTCATCAACTCTAAACGGAATTCTGAAATCCTAAATCCTGTCGTCGCCAAATCTTACAGTACTTGTCTTCCACCGATCTCTTCTTCCTCCCCACGTTACTGCTAACATGTTGACTCCAGATTTCCTTTTCTGCAACACGACTTAGGCCTTGTTTAGATGAGAGAATTGGGGAGAAAAACACTGTATCAGAATTCCTGTAGCATTTCGTTTGTATTTGGTAAAAATTATCTAAATTTTGACTAACTAGGCTTAAAATGTTCATCTCGCAAAGTACAACAAAACTGTACAATTAGTTTTTGATTTCATCAATATTTAGTATTCCATGCATTTGCCGACATTTTGATGTGACGGGGAATCTTCTTTTTGCATAGTAAAATTTGGGGAGAAAATTAAGGAACTGAACAAGGCCTTACGTACTACGTTCAGTATAGTGGAACTGATCAGAATATAATAATTGTGATCGAGTCTGTTCCAGGTAAAGTTCGTTTTCACAAATTCCCAAAACGTCAAATAGGAACTTCTCCAAGTTCAGATTCAATTCATTGCGGATCCCCTCAAACAGATTCACAAATCACAGTGTCAATTCACAGCTAGCAGCTAGCTAAGAGCTCTTATCAGGGACTGGGCTACCAAGATGGGCTTCCAAGCTGGGCCGCCGGATGGGCTTCCGAGTAACAGTCGCCGCCGCCGGGACAGGAGGAGCAAGGAATAAAAGTCCAGAGCGGCACCGGTGACAGACATCGAACAAGAACTAAGCTTCGTCGTCTACCTCTCGACTTCCGTCAAGTTCCAGAACCTCTGCTGTTCTTGCTTCCCTGCCTCTAATCCTTGCTATTCCCAGTCTAGATTCCCTCTAATTCTACCCAATTTGTATCAAGAACTCTTGTACATGTGATTTGGTAGTGGAGGTTCATAACAACAGCTCCCAACAAAAACAGGCGTGTCCTTCATTGCCCATGCGTCCAAACGGGAGTCACCCTTGACGTCCTGTCATTCTGTCAAGACCTTGAAGAAGCGTTGCATTGCAAAGGAGTAACGGAGGGAAAATTCGATGGTGAAAATAAATGTTCTTGGGCCAAAGGCCTTGTAAATAGCTGGCCCATGCGGCGAAGGCAGTGTTTGTGCGCGTGGGCTTATAGGTCCAGTCAGGATGTGATCCCTAACCGAAAGGACATCACCAGTTAACTAAATTCATGTTTCTAAAAAAAGTTAACTAAATTCATTTTTTCTCAAAAAGTTAACTAAATCCATTGCTTCTCCGACCAAAGGCAGCGGTCGCTATAGATTTGGTGTGGCTAGCGTCCGGATGTCCGGATAGATGCCCACGTCCGAACGGCAGCACCTGCTAATCCATTTCACGTGAACTCGCGCTCCCTGCGCTTCGTGCACCCGCGTCACCATCCCGCTCGGCTGCGTCGTCTCAGGAGGCCGTGCCGCCATCTCCCTCGACTGCGTCGTCTCGGGAGGCCGCGCCGCCATCCCCTTCGACTACGTCGTCCTAGGAGGCCGGGCACCGGAGCTGATGGTGACCCACGACAGGGGCGTGGCACTGGTCAAGGAGTTCGCGGACAAGGGGAAGAAGGTGGTGGACAGCTATCAGCGCTATTGCAATATGTGCAACACCCGATCTACTTCTAAAACATCTAAATAAAACATTTACAGCATACGTCTGAGACAGATGAAACAGTTGAAACATACATCTGAAATACTTGCAAAAACACCTGAGAAAACTTAAAAAGTCATTGCCAACATATGCAACATCTAGATAAAAACTCTGGCAACATTTGTGTGAAACATATACAACATCAAGACGAAATACTTGCAAACATACGTCTGAAAAACAGATGAAACATTTGAAACATGCATTTGCAACAAACGTGTATAGCCATTGCTACATGTGCAACATCCCGATCTACTTTTGCAACATCCATATGAAACACTTGCAACATACCTTTGAAACATCTGAAATACTTGAAACATACGCTCGCAACATGTGCTTTTCAGCGCAATGCCACCTTGTTGCTCGGATGAATTGAGGCTCGTCGTTGCAGAGCTCAATGTCGGCGCGGAGGTCGGTGGCAGTGAATGGACCTCACCGGTGTGGCAGCGGCGCGGGCAACTCGCCGGCGGGGCGGCGTCATAGGAAGCTCCTCCCCTCGTCTGCTTGCTAGAGCATCCATTGTGGAGGCTCGCCGGCTCGGTGGAGGCGGCCACGGCGAGCGGGCGGCACAGTTGAGGTGGTCGCGACGCGCAGATGCGAGGTGTAGGAAAGTGGCACGATGGAGAAGAAGCGCAGCAGAGAGATTAGTTTTTCGTAAGGGGCACGAACGGGAGCGAGCGGACGCACGGTAGGGAGTAGGGAAGCCGCATCCGTCCCTCCAGACGCTCTCATGAGAGCATTAGCGCTATAGATTCCGAGATAGCACCTGGGGCTGTTTTGCCTCCGAGTCTACCAAACGAGTGAAAGGCTAGCTGAGTCCCAAGAAACATGATGAGACAAGTCGAGGGTAGCAGGTGAAGCTGAAAAGAGTAGCTTCTACCCGCTCTCTCTCTCTCTCACTCATATTTACTATAAAAATTATTTTACTAAACATTTTTCTAAAAGGGGAGCTGCTATTTCTCATATGCCTAATTTTAAAGTTTTTTAGGCGATAAATAGTAGCCATTAGTCTTAAATCCAACCATCCAGAAAACCAGCACTATACATCTACTTTCTCTTTCTCTCTCTCCCAATCTTTCTCCCAATCCTTGATTTCAGGTATCTGTACTATAAAAACGTGTTCTAAAATAGCTTCAGCTCCACTAGTAAAGTTTTTTATGGAGTCAAATCCAAAAAAGGTACTCCACTAGTAAAACTGAATTGTACCAAATGGGTCCTAAGTTTTTTTTAACTTAAGATTCTACAATGCGCTACGAGGAACCGTCTTTGTCATGCAATTTATGCAAAAATGCCCCTCCTCTGCTCGAACTAGGTTAATTACCATAGAGACAATGAGCTTATGATCTCGGGAAGTGATGGCACGGCCACATGCTCGAAATAAAATCACAAACCGAAGCATGCAACATTGTACAGGAAGCTCTTAGTCAACACCTCATCCCTCGATCCGATGCGGCATGAAGGAGCAACTGGCACCAGTCATCCGATGCCAAAATTGCTTCTTTGCCCATTGAAAGTCTCGGTTTGGTTTTGATAATTGACTAACAACCTTAGGTGGACTAAAGTATTTCGAGATGAGAAGGTATTTAGTCCACACAACACTAGGTTGAGCAAGCAATGAAAGTCATGGAGGGGAGATGGCTTCTGCATATGATACAAGCGCTCAACTAGTGGCAGTTTGAAAACGGGTTTGAAAACCTTTGTGAAATGATTTGAAAAATGCTAACCTAAACTAAAAAGTGGTGGTTGTCTCGTGGGACAACACATGGAGTTAGCAAGTTTTCAAAAGCTTGGAAAAGGAGTTCGGACAGATGTTTGGTGGGTTGTTTTTAGCCACACCGGTTGCTTTGAGGAAGCCCACACTGGAGTATAGGTCTCCTGGTTGGCTGGCGACACCTAGGCTAGCCTAGGTAGCTACTGGGCCACCATGAGGTTTGAGCGGCCCAACGGGAGGTCTGACCGTGTGCCTATTGATCGGCAGGGAAATTTAAATGTGGGGCGCGCTTTCTCCGGAGGTCGAGGCAAACGAAGGCCGGAGCAAAGGGGCCTGGCCCTTCTGCACGTGGAAGAAACAGAGATGAGTCCCTTCTGCCAGGATCATCTAAGGCCAGTCTCAGTGGAGAGTTTCATTTTGTTGTTTTCAAGACTGCCATGTCATATAGAATGAAATGAAATTCGGATGAAACACCCACTCTCAATGGAAAGTTTCATTCTATAGTTTCATAGACATTTAATTCTATGACTCATAGAGAGTTGGTAACTGTGCCAAGAGAGTTTCATCCCTATGAAACTCAATTCTTCTCTCTCTTCATTAAAACATTGACATGTCATCAAAAATGCATATGTGGCAGCCTATTAAATGCAAATGAAACTCTAGTGAAACTCCCACTGAGACTGGCCTAAGAGATGCTTGTGCAGTTGTGCCTTGTTGCAAAACAGCTGGCTGTACATAGAACATCCCAAATAACAGTTTATTACGCATGTGTGTCGAGAGGACCATAAATTACACAAAATTATTAGTTGGACGGGAGATATGAGAATATTCACGGTACTATTATTTAATTTGGCATGAAATGCATGGTCTCCAGAGGCAAATTTAGAATTCATCGTCATCATCCAATATAAATAGGCACAGATGCATTCGGAGGGATTCTTGGAACAAACCACAAACCAGCAACACAACTAACTCGAGTCTCGAGTCAGCAAGTCCACACCACACACGAAGATGTGCACTACCCTCATGGCCAGATGCGCGCAGTGGAGTACTTTATGATGAGCTGGGGCACGGGAGAAAACAAAGACGACTGACGTCCCTTCTCCGGCGACCTGACTGCGTTCACATCTCGCATTAGATAAATGCCCCTGCGTTGGACCAGGAGCACGGAAACAGTAAAGTATGTCATGGTACTTATATTAGTACTTGTGTTCAGCGTGTAACATCAGTTATGGTGTGAGAGTGGATGAGATGATCTGTGCGTGCGTGCATGATTGTTGCACTGCAAGCCCCAGACGAAAACTATAAAACGTACCGTCGATGAACTGGAGCACCGATCGATGATGGGGCTTGTGATGAGATTGCTTCTTTTTTTTTTGTTTCATATTTTTTAGCAATGAACCGCGATGGAGTCGGCGTGGGCGAGCCTAGCATGATGCTAGCCTGAACTCGGCAGGGTCCTCCCACACAGCCGCGGGGGCACGTCGTCGCCGGGCATTTCTTCGCATATATTCCGCTGTGTTTCTCTTTTTTTTCCCAAGGTGGGGCACGTCTTCTGCTATGTTTTTTTTTCCGTATATAAATCTTGTCTTCTCCCTGCCGATACGATTCAAGTCAAGTCGAGTCTAGGCGTGATTTTTCCACCTTGCATTTTTTTCCTGTTTCCGTATTCTGGTGGAGATCGATGTCATTTTTTTCTGTTTCCGTAAATCTTATCTTCTGCCTGCCGATACAAGTCTCCGAGTCAAATCTAGGCACGAATTTTCCACCTCGCTTTTTTTTTGTTTTCGTATACTAGTGGAGATCGATGGTATTTTTTTTTCCTGTTTCCGTAGGGAGGAAACACCGATCGACCGTCGGGCGGGCAGGCGCGCGCACGAAGACGCGTTGGACGAAAGCGCTTCCTATTTTTTTAGGTGTAACAGTTATTGCATAATAATACAGGCACGTTAGGCTGTCTTCAACAGGAGACTTACACCCAAAATAGATCTTCAACAGAGTATCTGTATGAAAGACCTATCTTAGATGTCAGGAGAGGTATAATCTAAATCTGAGTATTTTCTTTTTTGGAGACTCATTTATAGAAATGGTTCTCCTTTGAATCTTGTTGTTGGAGAAAATAAAAAATAGGTATTGAATCTATTACCTGTACACTGTCCAAACATGGAATATGTCATATATTTTATGTAACAGTTCTTGAAGACCGTCTCAGCACGTACTCCGTAAGAGCAAGTATTATAAGGCTGATTCAGCCGGCTGAATCTTGGCCAGGTAGGAAAGAAGCATGATGTGGCAGAAAGAGAAACGGAGAGAGAAAATGAGCCGGCGCTAAACTCTCCGCCCGGCTAAATGACTGACACAGCCTGTTCCCAGCCTAAGCCTCGGCGCTTCTCTCTGCCACCTTCCACTCTCTCTGAATAAACATTAAATATTGCTTGATGCAGTTAACCTCTCAGCCAGTTTGTTATATATACCGGCTATATTTCTTGCTGTATGTGACATGGCATAAGCACTCAGCCGGCAGTCGGCTGGCTTATTAGCCATGCTCTAAGCCCTTGTTTAGATTCCAAAGTTTGCCTCCCAAATTCACTATGCAGAATTCCTATTCCCCGTCACATCAAAATATCGGCACATATATGGAGTACTAAATATAGATGAAATCAAAAACTAATTACACAGTTTTGTTGTACTTTGCGAGACGAACATTTTAAGTCTAATTAATCAATATTTGGACAATTATTACCAAATAAAAACAAAATTGCTACAGTATGACGGGACACTTACTATGCAAAGTTTGCCTCCAAACTTTGTCATCTAAACAAGGCCTAAGTATCTGATGATTTGGCTCCGATGCATGGCAGCTGCCTTCAATTAATGTAGGGACATTCACTACAGTAGGTCGCGGAGACGAGGCATCGGCATCTTCCGGGCTGGCGACGACTCGCCCAGAGTCAAGTCAATGATTAATTAGATAAATTAAATACACCATATGCATTTGTTGGCTGGCTGTGTTTAGGCCTTGTTTAGATACCAAATTTTAACCCTAAATTTCATTGTGCAAAAAGAAGATTCCCATCACATTAAAATGCCGGCACATGCATGGAGTATTAAATGTAGATGAAATTAAAAACTAATTGCACAGTTTTGTTATACTTTGCGAGACGAATATTTTGACCCTAATTAGTCAAAGTTTAGACAATTTTTACCAAATACAAACGAATTGCTACAGTGCGCATTTAATACACACAGTACCAATTTGGCCGCCCGAATTCACGATCTAAACACGGCCTTAGTTAAAAAAAAACACTATGCAAAAAAAAATTCCCCATCACATCAAACTTGCGATACATGCATGAAGTACTAAATGTAGATGAAATCAAAAACTAATTGTACAGCTTGGTTGTACTTTGCGAGACGAACGTTTTGAACCTAATTAGTCAACGATTGGACACTATTTGCCAAATAAAGCCAAAACGTGCTACAGTACTTTTTTTACACCTTTTTACGGATCTAAACACAACCGTTGTATATTATGGGTGCGTTTAGTTCATTCAAAGTTCCAAAAATTTTACAAGATTCTCCGTCACATCAAATCTTTGGACGCATGCATGGAATATTAAATGTAGGTAAAAAAATAACTAATTACACAGTTTGTCTATAAATATCGAGACAAATCTTTTGAGCCTAGTTAGTCCATGATTGAATAAATTTTACCAAATAACAACGAAAAATGCTACAGAAATTTTACACCAACTTTTACATCATCTAAACACTACCTATGGTTGGCTGTTCGCCTCACATGTCACATCAGTCATGGCGGTTCATACGTGCCTGCAGATATCCATGTATACTGACAGCGCATGTGTGGAAGAATATAATGAAACATGAACGTCACACTCATCTATATAAGACTTTAAACGTGGTGAGTTAGCTACCGTTTCTACAGTGTTAGCTACAGTACCGGGTCTCCGTGAACAGTACCACCCGTTAACTACAGTACCGGATTCAGAACAGTACCGACCATGTGAACAGTACTTACCCGGTATGAACAGTACTTAACCCGGTATGAACAGCCACCCCCACTTGCAACAGTCCTACCCGCGCGAAGCGCGGGGGACCTGGCTAGTTGTAATTAAACTGCGCAAGCATATCCAGCTCAGGCTGTCGTCCTACTTCATAATCTAGTTGTTGTGGGATGGCTCATGAAGAACGCACCTTTTTTGTATTACTAAGCTAACTAACTTACTCCTCACTACCAAATTATAAATTATTCTATCTTTTCTAGCCAGATATTTATTTAGATATAATGTATATCTAGATGCATAGTTTAAATTATATATCTAGAAAAATCAGAACGACTTACGGAGTACAATTTAGAATGAAGAGAGTAAGTACTAGGGATGAAAACGAAAATAATAATATCTGATTTTCGGAAATCGTTTTTGAGTTTTTTCCGATTTCTAGACCTAAACGAAAACGATAGTGGTAATCGAAAAAACGAAAATGATAATGGTAAAAATAATCGGAAATGAAAGCGAAAATGATTTTGCCCTCTTCCGATCGTTTTCGAAGATTTCCGTATTTAATTGGTAATTTACCATAGGTAATTACCGATTCAAAGACCTTTAATTAATGAATCCTAATTTATTTATAGATTATACAATGCATTACGATCTGCACACGCAAGCACATAAGGTAAATATTTTTTTTGAAAGGAACCAATCTGCACACGCAGGCACATAAGGCAAATATTTTTTTTTGAAAGGAACTATCTATACGGAAGTATTTCATCTGTATAAATAATTCATGTTTTGATCACTATGCTATATCGAGTCAACTTATTAGAACATGATCGTTTATTTGTGTTTTTGTCAAGAATTGTCGTATTGTTGCGTGGTTTATCACTGTTTGAGATCTAAGATGGTGTGAACTGTGTGGTTTCAGCTTGTGATCTTGTCAATTGTGACTTTATTTATCATTGTCATGTGAGATATGTCGAGTTATATGGATCTTCTCATGTTCTACGGTTTGACGTGTTTATCGTTTTTGAGGATATCATTCTCATAGATTTTGATCGTTATCGATGTATTTTCCGATTGACTACTATTGTTTTCGAAATTACCGGAATATCGGCGCCGTATTCGTTTCTGACAATATCGTATCGATTTCATTTTCGAGAAAAAAAATGAAAATGAAAGTGATTTAGCCTCTATCGATCGTTTTCATCCCTAGTAAGTACTATACTAGTTAACCATGGTAAATCGCGAAGAGTATCTTGCTATAGTTAAATGCGATGAGTTTGCCTGACTTTTTAGAGGTTACCTTCGGTACAGATCATAAGATGCTGCTCTTAGAGTCTTAAGGGGCATTTCCCATAACAAGGAATCCCTACAATTAGGGTCATCTTGATGATGATGCCTATCGCATATTTTATGTTTAGGGCTTATACTATAGTAACGCTGCCATGCTGACCAACAGCATCATGTGCCCCGTCAAAAAAAAAAAAAACATGTGCCCCCTTACCTTATATATCTCACCAGAGAGCTTGAGACAACATTGTGTCCTAGTTGAAGTTGTGATTGCAAACGAAGGTTCCTGGCTTCCTGCCGCCATGCCGCGAGCAGAGCTTGCTACCACTGATCACCAAACTCCCAACAATGGCCAAAATGCTAGCACCAATCAGCAAAAACAAGAAGTCACGTTGGAGCTCCGCAAGTACATCCTGCTGCTGGCCTCGCTGGTGGCCACGGTGACCTACGCCGCCGGGTTCAGCCCTCCAGGGGATGTCTGGCAGGATACGTCTGCCGGCCACCTTGCCGGCGATCCCATCATCCGGGACACCCAGCACAAGCGGTACGTGGCGTTCTTCTACTGCAACGCCACCGCGTTCGCCGCGTCGCTCGTCGTCATCGTCATAATCCTCATCCTCGCCTACCTGGACGACAAGCAGCAGGAGCCCAACTCCAATGGCGACAAGGAGGAGACCAACTCCAAAGTCGCCGGCTTCCTGCAGGACGACAAGAAGAAACACAAGATCGCCCTTCGGACGCTGCAGGCGGCCATGGTGTTGGACCTGCTCAGCCTCATGGGAGCCTACGCTGCCGGCACCTGCCGGGACACCTTAACCACCATCTACTCCTCGCTGCTGGTGGGCTTCGTCTTCTTCTACGTCGTTGCTCAGGTGACGGTGGCCTCGTGCGTCACCGACACCGGCTCCGGCGGCGTGCCCGAAGGCCAAGTCGAAGAACGGCAACCGGTCCCGGACGATGCGCTTGCTTCGGTGGCTGGCGGAAACCCTCACCACTCCGGTCCCGGCGGCGTCGTGGCCGAAGTCAAAGAAGAAGAAGAACGGCACCCGGTCCCGGACAACGGCGCCGTCGAAAAAGAAGAAGAATGGAAGAAGGCGAAAGAAATGTTTCGCAAGGTCAAGGTCCTGATGGCGGCGCTTGCTTCAGTGCCCGGCAACAACCCCCAGTCCAGCTCCGGCATCAGCGTGCCCAACAACGTCGAACAAGACAAGGCGAAAGAACGGTTCCGCAAGGTCCTGATGCTTCTCGCGACGTTCGCCGTGAGCATCACGTACTCGGCCGGGCTGAGCATGCTGGGGGGCTTCTGGGACAGCGCCGGCGCCGGCCACCGCCCCGGCGACGCCATCCTCAAGGACCGTCACAACACGCGCCTGGCAGTGTTCTTCTGTTTCAACACCATGGCCTTCGTCGCGTCACTGCTCATCATCGTGGTGCTTCTGGACACGAAGCCTCATCGTCATCTTCGTCTCGGGTTCATCGTCGTCACGCTGTTCAGCCTCATCGGCGCGTACAACGCCGGCAGCTGCAGGCAGACCGACACGACCGTTTACGTGTTCAGCCTCGTCCCTGCCGTTCTGGTGTACATATTGTTCCTCTACTTTGTCGCAGATCACATCCACGCCATATGGGAAGCAATGAAAAAACTTTTCAGGTAACTAATAATGTTCGACATTGCAGTTGAAATTGAAATAAATATTTTTATTCCTCTAGCTCCTAATGGTCACAAGGGCCATCAACAGGAGATGGTTGCGAGAGACATCATCACCATCAATACCAAATGGTCGCGTGAACACCAATTGCAGGTAGTATTCAGAGTTTGCCTCGATTTGGTTTTGGTACTGCTCGCTCTTCCTTTGCAAATTATTGGCATTCACAACAATTAATTGCAGCTGAATTCTTTTAATTTCTCTCCGAAGCAGGGTCAGGCAGGGTAAAACAGAGAAGGAGAAAGCAGCAGATAAGGCTCGCTCTCTTGTCCTGCTGCTCGCCACTTTGGCGGCGACGATCACCTACCAGGCGGGGCTGGAACCGCCGGGCGGCGTGTGGCAGGACAACAGCGGCGACCACACGGCCGGCGACCCGATCCTCCTGACGACGAATCCCCGGCGGTACAAGGCTTTCTTCTACTGCAACTCGGTGTCCCTGGTGGCGTCCCTGGTCGCCATCGTCCTGGCCCAGAAGAAGCTTCTGCTCAAGCACCATGTCCTGGAGGCGGTCATGATACTGGACCTGTTCGGCCTCATCGGCGCGTACGCGGCCGGGAGCTGCCGGGACGTGAACACATCCATCCACGCCATGGCGTTGGCTGGCGCCGTCCTTGTCTACGTGGTCATCCACGTCATCTTCATCACGCTGGACGACGACACGCGCACAAGGAGCGAGAGTGACAAGGAAAAGGACAATGAGTTGGTGGAGAAGACGCGCAAGCGGCTGCTCCTCTTCGCCATCTTGGCGGCGACCATCACCTACCAAGCCGGCCTCACTCCGCCAGGGGGGTTCCTGCTCCAGGACGACCAGTTCGGGCACCACGCCGGTGACCCGGTCCTCTTGTATAACTTCCCGCGCCGCTACAAGGCTTTCTTCTACTGCAACTCGGTGAGCTTCATGCTGTCTATTGCCCTCATCATCCTCCTCGTCAACCCCAACCTGTACAGGCCAGCCATACGGAGCCATGCGCTGTCCGTGTGCACGGCGGTAGGCTTGTTTGGCCTCATGGGTGCCTACGCCGCCGGAAGCACGCAGCATTTGAAGACATCTGTCTATGTGTTCGTGTTGATAGCAGTGGTCCTCGTCTGCATAGCCCTACTGTTCCTGGTGTTTTTGCTCACGAGCGGGGGTGGCAGAGCAAAGGCGCCGGGGCAGGCCGGCAGCAGAGACGACACTGCTACTACACAAGGAACAGCAATGGAGGCCGGCACAGAAGTGGCGGCGCCTACCATCAGCAACATCAACGCTACTGCTGCTGCTGCTGCTGCACAAGGAGCAGCCATTTCTGAGACGACCAACACACAACTGGCAGTGACCAGCAGCAACAACAACAATGGGAAGGCCACCGAGGAAAACAAAAGAGAACATGCCAACCGCAAGTACCTCATGGTACTAGGGATCCTTGTGGCAAGTGTCACCTACCAGGCTGGCCTAGAGCCGCCAGGCGGAGCTTGGCAGAGCAGCAGTGGACGGTACGAGGCCGGCAACCCGGTGATGCACGACAACAGGAGGCCCCGGTACCTGGCTTTCTTCTACAGCAACTCCACTTCGTTCATGGCGTCCATTGTGGTCATCCTGCTACTCCTGATACCACCGGAGAACCTAATCGGCACTGGCAACAAGGAACGGCGCAAGAAGTGGCTTGTGGTGATGAACACAACAATTGTGTTGGACTTGCTTGGCCTCCTGGGTGCCTACGCAGCCGGCTCAAGCAGGCGGTGGAACACATCTGTGTATGTTTTGCTGCTGGTCATAGCCGTGCTGGTCTACATGGCATTCCATCTCCTCCTGTCCTGCATCATCAGAAGGAGGAGTCAGAGCGCCCAACCATTGACTGGCGACTCATCAGTGAAACCCGAAGCAAATGCTACTTCTCTAGTCTAGTGTTTGTATGTCCCTCTTAGTTCTTCAATTATATGTATATTGTATTTGATGAGCCGGAGTATCAACAATACAGCAAGTCTAGTTTTTCAAGGATACCTTGCACAAACACCAAATACTAGACTGAAACAAGCTTACCGTATCTACTGCAATCCACCCAGAGAATTTCATGCCAAGTCACTCCTCCACACGAACATGCAATCTAAAATGACAATCTACCCGGCATCTTGCGTTGCACTAACATATTCCATGGAACACCAAGCAGCCAGGAACTCAGTTGCCAGGTTGTCCAATCCTGACACCCACAAGGCAACAACCTCCAGCATAACATATTTCAGGCACCACGCAGCGTCATGGCATGTTGACACCAAGAAGCTTGTGGAATCTTTTTTTCTAAAGAGGAAGAACCTTTGCTGTTAAGAAAGCAAGGTACCAAGTATCAGATACACCAAGCTGGGGTTGCCCGCGACAAAGAGGCACAGACTACTACATCCACCAGATCTGAAACAGACTAAAGCTAACAACAAAAGAGCCCAGATCACTTCGTACTCCCAACATACTACAGATTTAAATCTCCACGACATCTGAAGGCACCACCGTAGATGAGTGAAAGTTCTTCATCCAGCAGAGAATTTCATATTTCAGTTGAATCACACGCTCCCTGTCCACCTCCTTAAGTAGAGTACTCCACTTCTGCAACATTGATAGCGCAATGTATATAACATCAGTTGGAGCACGGGGAAACTTTTTTCTCTATGGCCATCTTGTTCCTTGTGGTCCAAATAGCCCACACAAAACCTGCAAAAAAGAACATTAAGGGTCTGCCAGGCAGAGGCCCCTTGCCCTGCAGCCAACTTCCATCGAAACCCAACACAGAAGGAGCGTGTTCCCATTTGAACACCTCATTCAAAATTCCCTAGGACAATTTGGCTAAATGACAATGGAAGAAAATGTGATCAATTGTTTCCCTTTTTTTCGCGAACAGGTTGTAACCTGTTTTTCGTTAAGAGGACAGGAAAGTTTAAAAGTTACACGACATCGAAGAGTTCTGGCTGTTCCACATCCGCTGGCAAGACACTAGCGTATGAGACAAACGAAGAACGCCGACAAGCTAGAGCAAGAGTACTAAACGGCACTAAAAATTGTGACCGTGTGTACAACAAGGCAAAACGCTAGAATCGCTTGATCAATTGTTTCCAATTTCCCACATAAGAAACATTTCCCATTTCCCTTCCAGCCCTTCTTCACTAGGCATTGAGCAACTTGGAGTTTGTTATTGAAGACTTGCAAAAGAAAGAATTTAACTTTCAAAGGAACTTTACAGTTCCACAAGATCCCAGCTACCCTGCTGGATACACCCCTATCAGTGAGGAACCTATATAAGGAGTTAATAGTATACTAGTCCATCAACCCATACTCTCCCACGGGTCAGAATCTTAGGAGTAAATGTTGTATTAATATTTACTCTTAAGTATCATGATTTGATAAGTAATCATTAGTTTCTAAGCCTACACCATGTCACTTAAGATTAGTGATAGAGTTCGATGTGAGATTTACGATGGGGAAGATGTAGGCAACTATGGTATATACTAACCTCCTCCTTTTCTCAAGATGTTTGATTTTTTATCAACAAACATTTTATGTAGTAATGGTTATTTTATCAATTTATAGATATGTCAAACATTTTAGTTAAAATATAAAAAAATATATATCTTTAGTATGTGTGTGTGGTTGTGTGTTTTGCATGTTGGCACAATATGTATGTTTACTTAATCAATTTTTATTGTATTAATATTTCTAAAATGAGCAATGGAGAAACATATTTATGCTTTATGGTTATTTAATTTTGTTTTATAAGCTATTAAAATAACAGTAAGATATAGATAATTTAGATACAAATCTAAATATGTTACTTTATATTATCTTTCATAATGGCATATTATAACATCATCTTCTAGAACATAGAGTGCTTAAAATTAAATTTCAAATATTTTATATTATAATGTTTTAGTCAAAATGTGTACATTTATCTTGGATAACATTTTTCAATATTTATTATCTTGGAGTATTAATATAACTTAATTACTATGATATTTATTAAGGAAATAATTTTTTACACATGATAAGTTGTTAAAATAAATAGTTATTCTAATGTATACATGTTTAGTTGGTCTATATGGTACAACATAACATTATGCTTATTTATAACTTAACCATTACAGAAGTATATAATTTAGAAATATATAACTACTTTGTAGATAATTTTTTTGTGATAGCTTATATTAATAGTTATTATACATTGCATGGGGTCTTTATTTTAGTTTTACTTTGTGTATTCTTTAGTAACTGAGAAATTATTATGTAGGCATAATAGTAGATTGTATGTTTGCACATGAGTTGCTAGCCGAAATGGCTCAAATTGACTGAATGGCATGGTTGCAGATAGATACATGTGGCAAACCGCAATGCAAATCAAATCAGAATAATGTATTAAAAAGGCAGTAAAAAGGATTCATAAATCTGAATGTATTAAAAAGGACAATCTAATATTTTATTTTATTTTAACCAACTATGAAACGAATGTTTTGTAATGCGGATCAAGATTTTTATGTATGGCCAAAGTTTTTCTTTTTCATTAAAAAGTCATTTAGTATAATGGCAAAGGTGGGTAATTTGGTACAAAATAAAATAGATCCAATGGTTATGAATGGCTAGAGTATTTTGATTTAATTTCTAGATGTTTTTGGTTAATGTGAGATTTTCTAGTATTTATTATTTTTTGTAGCGTGTCTAGTGATGATTAAATATTAACGAACCATGAACATGTATTAATACACTAACCACGTGAACGTGATTTGTTGGCCAATCTAATATGTTTACACTTTTTTCTTTACAACAAAAAGAAGTTTATTAATAGATAATAAACGTGATGGGACCTGATATTTTTATTAATATTAATATATTAATCAAGTCAACGTGAGATAGGCCAATCTAAATACAGTATTTTACATTAACCAATATGAAGCGAAACGTTTGGAATGGGGCTCAAGATTTTTCTTGTATGGCAAACCTTTTCTTGTTCTTTAGAAAATATATTTTATTTAGTATAATGACAGAGGTGGGTAATTTTGTATAAAATAAAATAAATCTAATGGTTTTGGATGGCTAAGTCTTTCGATTTGATGGCCGGATGTTTCTGATTAATGTGAGATTTTTTAGCTTTTATCTTTTTTTCTAGTGCGTCTGGAGAGAATTAACGTGGAGGCTCTGTTGGGGCCTCCAATTAGTAATAGTAAGATTGTTTACTTTTATCAAGTAACAAAGACACCGAATAAGGGCTATTCACTAGAGTTACTGTCAGGAGCTCATTGACTAAGCCTAGCCAATTTTGCCATTCCTGGGGTGTCAAAGATCTCCTAAAATCAACTTCCCAAACCACCAGTCGACCAACAATCACTAATTAACAGAACAGTTAGGATATTTCTAACCATCTTGTAGAGATCTTCATATAAATCTTTAGAGGTACTTCATGTAGCCAACAGTCCTCCCAACATTTACATTCCCATCACCAATATTAAAAACAGCCCACCCCATTTGAAGAGATGTTCCACTTTTTGCAGCCCACTCCAAAATTGTGATCCCCCTTTATATAGTTATCATCTTGTGGAATCATTATACAACTACGCAGTTGCTGCATGATTCATAGGCATTAATTATGCTGATGTGGCACCATATTTATGAAGAGAGAGATGATAAAAGGTTTATGGGAGCAGAGAGAGTTTCATGCTATTTCCAAAATTTGGATGTGACATGAAATCTTTATTGAGACTGGTCTAAGCGGCGCTAACAGAGCAGGTGCTCAAGCACCGTGCTTGCTCATCCAGAGCAGCGCCTGCCCCTGCAGGCGCACGCCAGGCACAAGGCCACAGGCCCGCTGCTCCTCTGTCCGCCGGCAACCTGCAGCGTCGGGCTTGGATTTGCTCGGTGCTGCTCCCTTTCTATCGCTCTGATCTGGTTGCTGTCCAGTTCGGTTCTTTGATTGACCGAGCAGAGCACCGGTGAGGTCGTTCCTGTCCAGTTCGGACGGCTTCGCTCTTCCGTCGTTCTTTTCCGCAGGCTGCTCCGATTTAAGTTTCGATTTTTGTATTGGATTTTTACCGTTCTGAAATTTTTTTTCTAGATAGTCTTGTCACTAGTTGGTTTGGGTATTTTAGTTCGGAAACTCGCTTGTGCTCGGTGGTGATTTTAGAACAGCGACCTAAAAGTTTCGTGGAAAATTTTACGGCTCTCATTCATCCCTCCTCGGGTCGTCGTTTCCGGTCCTTCCGTTCTCAGCCAGCTCCTAACTATAATCCTACGACTTAGTGATCTTGTAGCTTGTAGGTATGCAAGTGCTTTGACACTTTGTATTAACTGGCCAAGGGTTCTAACGCAATCCCATACATCCATTCATATCCATTCTTCCCTTTTTACATGGTATGAAAGCCTATGTTTAGATCCTCCGCTGCCGGTTGCTGCAACTGTGCCTCCCTATTTAGGCATTCGATCCTATTGATCCGGCTACCATCCTCGTCGTCCAGTGGCATCAGATCATGTTGGCTCTCATGTGGGTGTCACCGTCCGTTGGTTGGCCATCCCAGCGTCGACCTTCTCATCGGCGGGTCGTGCTTTGCCACCCCATCACACCCCCTTCCGGTATCCTGTCTTGCCTCATGCGCCGGCCATCCCAAGGCTCCCCACAAGCGGCCTCCCTTGCATGCTCTGCACTCTGCACGCGCCTCTTCTTCTCTCATGTGTGCCGCCTCCCCAGCCATGGGCAACCCTGTTTCCTGCGTGTCAGCACGCTGCCTCACCACGCGCCCTCCCGTGCCCCTCCGCCTCCTACGCTGGTCCCACGTGTGCCCATGCCCGCACCCACGCACACTCCCCTTCCCATCCTTCAGCACGAGATCTCCTGCCCCTGCATGCTCAACCGCTCATCTCTCACGATCCCTCCCACAATGCACGCACCTCCTATGTCGCTTGCCTTCCGCTCCCCTCTGCACACACCCTCTCCCACGCGCGCGCAAATTCATCCTAGTCGCCCTGCAGTGAGTCCTTGCCCCTCTACTTTTTGTCTCTCTCGCTCTCCCTAGTTTGACCAAGAGATAAGAGGATGAGAAGGGGTCTATTTCTACGCGCACCCAAGGATCCTACATGAGATTTTGCTGTAGTATCTTTTCTATGTTTTCACGATCAGAGATTGGGTTTGCGTCGCCCACCACCTATCGACCTCGCGCGTACTACTTCGGCGTTGGCATCGACTTCACCAACATCTACAACTTCAACTATGTGGCTTGGTCGACGCTTGCGATGCCGAGGGGACACCTTCCTATGTTGCTTCTCGGTCAGTCAGCCCGCACGTCTACATCCTCGGTTCGTCATCACCACCACAAATCAAGATGCCTCCACCGACCACTTCCATCGTCGCTGAACCTCACGCGCACTCAATCTGTACAACCGATAATGCATGATCCACCTAGCTCCTATGACACATCCACTGCCAAGTTCTACGTGCATCTTCTCCAAGTAATACGGCTTCTGGCTTGCTGCTATCTCGCCTCGTGTCGACCCCGAATTTTTAAGAGGCCAAAAGTACATGTATTTGCGCCAGGATCAAGCACAAATACACACATAAACAGAGATGGCACAAGGATATATTTAATATAAAATACCGAGCTTTATTGATATTGGATAAAAGGTCTTACAACATCAAGGGTTCAGGTTACATAGTCATAGGATTACATAACTAACGATAAACTGATGCCATGAAGCGGCAATTTATTACACAGGTGGTCTACTACAGCGGAAACTACACTATAGGCAAACACTAATCCACAGGCAACTTGAGCGCGTTCGAAGCCCTATCTCCTAGCGAAGCTCCTACGGTTGGTCCTTAAGTCCTCGTGCAGCTCCTATTCCTCGGAAAACGCCTCCTCGTCGTCGTCGAAGTCCTCCTTAGGGTCGATGTCTGTGAGCCAACAAAGGGGATGAGTACACAGAGTACTCAGCAAGTCCCAACAAGGGTGGATGGTAGAGGTGGTGATATTATTTAATGAAGAAAGTTGGGCCCTGGGAGAGTATCATCCTTCTCGCTAGTTCCCGGGATAGTAATAAATTATACTTAATTAATTTTATTAGCACAAATCTAAAAATATGAAGAGCAAAACAAAGAGGACCTCATCCTAGCGGTTGCCCATAAACAAGGACGTGGCTATTCGAATAGGATTATTACACTCTGCAGAGGGGTACAATTTTCCCCACATGATAGACGTAGTCGACACCATAGCTAGTGGTACGACAGGCCTAACAAGATCTCGTACCCAGATGGAGCTACCTCAGGTTTTCATATAATTCCACTACGGACTACTCAGGGATCGGAACCCACACACATCAGGATGATCACACAGCATCCTAAAATATCGAGTGGTTGGATGATCACACAGCATCCGGTGGATGATCACATAGCATCCAAATTAAATTAATTAAGGGTGCTCGCACACGGCACAACAATAATTTTTACATGGAAGACCACATAGCAACCATGCCGATCAGACCACGGTAGATCACACAGCAGCCGCGTCCTCTCCTGTTAGTCCATTGCGTCGCCAGCCTCCTAGTGAAAATTATACTTCTACCTAACGGGGTGTGAGACCAGGTCTACCCATATAGACATGTGGCTGTACGTATATCAGACTAGGTGAGATGGCCTATGAACCATTCCTTAAGTGACCGAAACGAGTATCTCCTACAGGAACCCACACAGGCGAACCTGCCAAGGTAATTTATCCCCCATAAATTACCCCTACCCGTTTTCGTCAAATAAGTTTAGTTTCATTACTCATCATATTCACGTAGTTCGGTTTCATAACTCACTCTAAATTCATTTATAACAATACCCATATATATATAATCGAATAACAATATTATGAATTCCGAATTTATGAATGGAGTGGTATGACATCATGGTGGTGGAAGAAGGGGAAGTTAGGACTTGCCTTCGTTCAACTCACTTTCCGATCCAACGTAGTCCGGGTCCTCGCCTTCCTGGTAGTCGTCGCCCTCTGTCGATCGTCGCGAACGAATAAGACTACCGTTCAACACATAAAAACAAATACAAAGGCAAACAAAGAACTGTATGGTGGTATTAGATAAATTAAATGGAGCAAGATTTCAGAGGAATTTTGGTGGTGGTTTAGTGGAAAACGGAATTAAAATGGAGGAAATATGATTTTTAAAGTTTAATATCAGGTGTTGGAATAGTTGCAGACTTTCTGGAAATATTCTAGTGAGTGAGAGGTCGTGGAAAAGGTATGGGTAGGTTCTAGGATGACTCTAGTGTTTAGGAATTTTTCTAGGAATTTTCCTATACTGGGAAAATAGGTTTTAAGCACTCTGTGTACACTGCCGGTGTGACTCTAGCAATAATCTGCGTGTAGTGTGTACGTGAATGGGATCAGTGCGTTGGTGACGTGCCTCACTGATGTGTGGGCCTTCCCTGGCCTCCTCCTCTTGACCGGCCACGGACGGCATTACCCCCTGGGCCCACGAGTAAAGGAAGAGGGAAGGACAGACGGAAACGGCAGGGTGACGATGTCATCCGGCTTGACGCCGAGCAGAGTAAGGGCGCGGGCTCGCCGGGATTCGGCTTCGCCGTCGGCATACATGCTCAGGCTCGTCACCGTTTGGTTGCCGGTGCTCCGGGTCCGGTCCGCAGCTGAGTGATGGGGCTGGCAGTGGCGGTGTGGGCCTGCGGCGGCGGCGAGGGCTCACCGTGGCGAATGTGGCGGAAAGCGACTGCCGCTCAGGCGCTAGGCGGTGCGCGGTGCAGTGACGCTAGGCATCGGTGGCTGGGCGGCGGCTGTGCCGGCCATGGCTCCAGCGTGGCGGCCTTGAGCAGCTGGGCGGCGGCAGTGCCGACCATGGCTCCAGCGTGGCGGCGGCTCCAGCGTGGCGGCCTTGAGCAGCTGGGCGGCGGCGGTGCCGACCATGGCTCCAGCGGCGGTTTCCAGTGCGGTGCGATGGTGGTGTGCTTGCTCTCGCGTGGAGGGTCTGGCGCGTGCTGGTGTGTGTGTGTGTGTGATAGAGGTATATACGTGTGTGTGTGTGAAGTGTAGCTACGTATAGTTTTCCAGGCCTTGCCATCGGTGGTGATGGCAACGGCAGGAAGCCATGGCCTGGTGGCAGCGTACAGCAAAGCGAGATATAAAGCTAGATGTTACGGGAGAGGAAAAAGAGGGCTCCAGGACTCACCTCGACTCTCCAAATTTGGCCAAGGGAGCTCCCTGTGAAGAAGAATAGGAGCTCAGCTCCAATGGCGGCGGCGGCGGCGGAATTGGGGAAAGACGAAACTGAGCTCAATTTGGAAAGGGAGGATGGGAGTGGAGAGGGAGATGGTGTGTTCTATCACCTTGTGGAGCTCGGGGTGGTGGTGGTGACCGTGGAGGCTCGCCGGCTGGGCCTTTTTATAGGCACGGCAATGGCGGTTCGCAACAGCGATATCTTCCCCGTCGGCCGATATTTGCCGGCTATGCGTACAAGCCGGGGCTCGAGGACGACTTCGTACGTTGCGCTGGCTGCCTCCGCGTTCATCCATTGCTCCGGTGAGGCCGGTTCCTCATGAGGTCACGTCCATGGCACCAGCGGTGTCCTCGTGTATGTTTCCCTGGCAGCGTTGACGTGCTGTGTTGAGCAAGGGAGGAGGAGAGTAGGTGATGATACGGCTCAAGCTAGGGGTCAGCGATTCACCTGTGCACGGGTCTTCCTCGACACTGGTCTGGGCCACGTCGGGGTTGACGCGGTGGGCACGGTGGTCCCGTTGCTGTGGAAGGGATGAAGCTGACATCCGGGCCCCACATGGTGGTGAGAGGAGAAAGAGAGAAGAGAAGGGCTGCTGCTGCACCGTGCCTAGTTGGGCCAAGAGCGGCCAAATGAGGAGAGAGGAGAATGAGCTCGAGATGATTATTTTACTTTATCCTCTTCTCAGAATTTATGCAAGAGATATTTGGGTGATTCAAATGGAATTCGAATTTGGATTTCAAGGAAGAGTACCACCATAAGTTCAACAAACAACTTCACACATGCAGGTTTATTTTATAAAAATCTACTCGCGGCAAATAAAAATAATTAAGCCTACGCGGATTATTTTAAAAAGTTCAAATTTTTAGTGATTTTTAGAACAGGTTAAAATTTTGGGGTGTTACAGACCTACCCCCTTAAAGAGAATCTCGTCCTCGAGATTCATACGGTTCCTCGAATAGGTATGGGAATTCCTTCTTAAGGTCGTCCTCTCTTTCCCATGTAGCCTCTGCCTCAGTGTGATTGCTCCACTGTACTCGACAAAACCGTACGGTTGTTCTGCGTGTTTGTCGTGTGGCGATGTCCAAAATTTTTTTTGGTCTCTCCTGGTATTGTAAATCAGGCTGTAGATCCATTATCTCCAAAGGTACTTGCTCTTCCGGCACTCTCAAGCATTGCTTTAGTTGTGATACGTGGAATACATTATGTACGTCTGACATTTCTGGTGGCAATTCCAACCGGTAAGCTACAGCCCCAACTCTTCTTAAAATCTTGTATGGTCCAATGTATCGTGGCGCTAGTTTCCCTCTGACTTGAAATCTTCGAGTGCCTCTGATCGGGGATACCTTTAGGTAGACAAAGTCTCCTGGTTGAAATTCTAACGGTCTACGTCGCGTGTCCGCATAACTTTTCTGTCTGCTTTGTGCGGCCTTTAAATTCTCTCGGACCTTGGCTACTTGCTCTTCAGCGTCTTTGATTATGTCTGGTCCAAATAGGGTTCGTTCTCCAACTTCTGACCACATCAAGGGGGTTCGGCATTTTCTTCCGTACAAGGCTTCAAACGGAGCCATTTTTATACTGGCTTGGTAGCTATTATTGTAGGAAAATTCGGCGAAGGACAAACTCTTTTCCCAATCCTTCCGGTAGGTGAGTACACACGCCCGTAACATATCTTCCAATATTTGATTTACTCGTTCTGTCTGTCCATCCGTTTGCGGGTGGTATGCTGAACTATAGTCTAGGCGAGTCCCCAAATAGGTGTGCAAACTTTTCCAGAATCGAGATGTAAATTGGGTGCCTCGGTCTGACACAATCTGGCTAGGGACACCATGTAGTCGAAGAATATTTTCAATATACAATTGTGCTAGCTTGTCCCCTCGATATTTGGCTTTTACAGGGATGAAGCGAGCCACTTTAGTTAGTCTTCGAGTCATTTCATTTTTGTGTCTTGGGTAGTCCCACTATAAAATCCATACTAATTTCGTCCCATTTCCATGTTGGGATATGTAATGGTTGGAGTAATCCTGCCGGTCGTTGGTGTTCTGCTTTTACTCTTCGGCACGTATCGCAGCGTGCTACATATTCTGCGACATCTAACTTCATTCCGGCCCACCAATATTTTTGCTTAAGATCCATGTACATTTTTGTTGAACCTGGATGAATGGAATAGGCTGAACAGTGGGCTTCATCTAAAATTAGTCGCCTTAGTTTATCATCCTGTGGTACACATATCCGATCCTCATACCACAATACTCCGTGTTCGTCGACTTTGAATCCCTGAATTTCCTTGTTAGAGCTCTTCTCCTTGAGGCATTGTATCTCCTCATCCTTGGCTTGTGCTTCCTTTATTTGATCTTCTAGAGTTGAACGTATGTGTAGCATATTTAGTATGCCATGTGGTATGATTTGTAAATTTAGCTGGCGTACTTCTCGGGCTATTTCTGGTCTTCGATTCAGTGTAGTAAGGTAGTGACAATATGATTTTCTACTTAATGCGTCAGCGACTGCATTGGCTTTTCCTAGATGATATTGTACGTTCAAGTCATAGTCCTTGATTAATTCCAACCATCTCCTCTGTCTTAAATTTAAGTCAGGTTGGGTAAATATATATTTTAAACTTTTGTGGTCTGTGAATATTTCACATTTATTTCCAATTAGATAATGTCTCCATATTTTTAATGCGTGCACTACAGCTGCTAATTCGAGATCATGTGTCGGATAATTTTCTTCATGTTTCTTCAACTGTCTAGAGGCGTATGCGACGACTCTTTTGTCTTGCATTAGAACGCATCCTAATCCTTGTCGGGAGGCGTCACAGTATACTACAAAATCCTTATGGATGTCTAGTAGTGTGAGCACAGGGGCCGTAGTTAACCTTGTCTTCAATTCTTGGAAACTCCTTTCGCACGCTTCTGTCCATTTAAATTCTTTCCCTTTTTGAGTCAAGGCTGTCATAGGTCTAGCAATTTTTGAAAATCCTTCAATGAATCTTCGGTAGTATCCGGCTAATCCCAGGAAACTGCGAATTTCCGTCACATTCCTGGGTTGCTTCCATTCTGATACTGCTTTTACTTTTTCTGGATCTACCTTTACTCCATCTGCACTAATAATGTGTCCTAGAAAAGCAACTTCCTGTAGCCAAAATTCACATTTGCTAAATTTGGCGTATAGTTCATGGGCTCTTAGTTTATTTAATATCACTCTCAGGTGTTGCTCATGCTCCTCGGCACTTTTCAAGTATATGAGGATATCGTCAATAAATACTACTACGAACTTGTCAAGTTCCTCTATGAATACTTTGTTCATCAGGTTCATAAAATATTTAATCCAAACAGCATCACAGTAAACTCGTATTGCCCATAACGGGTTACAAACGCCGTTTTTGGTATGTCACTAAGATGGATTTTTAATTGGTAATATCCTGACCTTAGGTCTATTTTTGAGAAATATTTGGCTCCTTTTAACTGATCGAACAAATCATCAATCCTGGGTAGTGGGTATTTATTTTTAATTGTAACCTCATTTAGTGATCGATAATCTATACACATACGGAGACTTCCATCCTTCTTTTTCACAAATAAAACTGGTGATCCCCATGGTGATGAACTTGGTCTAATATATCCTTTTTCTTGTAATTCCCGTAGTTGCTTCTTCAACTCTTCCAGTTCATTGGCTGCCATCCGATACGGTCTCTTGGCTATTGGAGCGGTTCCAGGCACCAAATCAATGATAAATTCCAAGTCTCTATCTGGTGGCATTCCAGGGAGGTCTTCGGGGAATACATCGGGATACTCACATACCACTGGTACTTCTTCAACAGTCCTTGCCTCTATACTGCAGACCATTGGTTCAACTTTCGGAGCTTGGGGGTGGCACTCAACCTTTATCCCATTGTGATTAATTAAGGTCACTGACTTGTCTCGGCAAGATATATTACCATGATGTTTCCTTAGCCAGTCCATTCCCAATATTACATCTAACCCTTCGGTCTTTAGTATTACCAACTCTGCTTGGAACTCAATACCATTTATCATTATTTTTATTCGAGGACATTTTAAAAAAACATTTGAGAACAGCTCCAGGGGTGCGTATCAATAAAGGGGGGGAGAGTAACACCGTTCTTAAATTATTTTTGGATACAAAACTAGCAGAAACAAAAGAATGCGAAGCTCCAGAATCAAACAACACGCTTGCAGAAGCAGAGTTAACGAGAAACTCACCGTACACAACATCGGGTGCATCATGTACTTCTTCCGCACTAACGTGGTTGACTCCGCCTCGCCCAAAAGTTTGGGTGTTCCTTCTCTGTTGTCCCGAGTTCTGAGGTCCATTTCGTCCAACTCCAGAGGCTGCGGTTCGGTTACTTCCTGTGGAAGGTGCGGGTGCAGGGGCAGTTGCTTGTTGATTGGCATATGGGCATTGTGCCATCCTGTGTCCAGGTTGTCGGCATCGGAAACATATTTGATCTGAGGATGTGGTCGTGTTACTATTGTTATTATTTTTAGGCTGGGTAACAGTGCTGTTGTTCCAGAATGTCGGGTTTGTCTGTTGCGTGTTGGATCCAGGCATCCTGTACTTCATGGTGGGTTGGTACTTCAGAGCATTGTTGGTCTTGATTCGTTGCGTCCTTTCCTGCTGTCGTGTACGTAGCAGATTAAATTTACGCTTCTTTTCTCCTTCTGCTTTCAAATGCTCCGCTTCTATTAGTAGGGTCTGATTTACCATGGTGTTGAAGTCAGGATAGGTGTGGCCAACTACTTGTATCCTCAGTTGCGAGTTAAGCCCTCTCCTAAAACGTATCCGCTTCTTTTTATCAGTATCGACATCTTCAGGCGCATAGCGAGATAGCTTCATAAACTTCCGGATGTACTGGTTCACCGTCATTGAGCCTTGCTTTAAGGAGCGAAATTCTTCGGCTTTCATTTCTATTACTCCCTCGGGAATGTGGTAGTTGCGAAACTCTTCCACAAATTCTTCCCAAGTGATACCTTCAGGGTCATCGATAGCATCCTGATAATTTTCCCACCACTCTCCTGCAGCTCCAACTAGCTGGTGTGTGGCTAGAGTGACTTTTTCTTCATCCGTTGCTCCTACGACGTTCAACTTCTTGGTAATTGTACGCAGCCAGTCGTCTGCTACTAACGGGTCATCCTCAGAGCTGTCAAAAGTGGGAGGGCGAAGCCTCATAAATGCGGCCATCTTTCCTTGCCCGTTTCCGTTGTCATTCCTTCTAGCGAGAGTTTCCATGAGACGCGTCTGACGGTCCATGACCTCTGCTAGAGTGGGTGGGGGTGGTGGAAGTACTTCCTCTGGTCCTTCGTTATTTTCTTGGTTAACTTCTTCTATTACTACGTTATTTCCTCCTTGTGCCGGATCGTTATTGCCAGCTGGTTGCCCTTGCCCATGTTCCTGCCGTTGTCGTCCGCGATTTCCACGCTCCTGTCGGCCTCTCGGTGGTGATGCAACATATTCCTCTTCTTCCGGTTCGCGCTCTTCAGCTCGCCGTTCGCGGCGTTGCTGGATCCGGGCCGATCTCCTTTCCATCTGCTGTTTTTAAACAGCAGGAATTAGAAGATTATCCCGTTGGCGTTTGGACAGAGAGGGAAAAGAAACAGAGAAAAGAAAACACTATATATATTTATACACACAAGCAAGCAAGCATGTTATTTACGCATCTAGCTAATTTATTTTACAAGGACACACGAGTGCACATCAGCTAAGTACATCGTACAGTACAGCCACCTAGATCGTTGCACGCATATACTACTACAAAGATTACCACACGACATCATACGATACGTACGATGGTACTACTTAACTAGGCGTGCATATTTTTACAACTAGAGACTACAGCTCAGATTATTTATTTTACAGGAGCTACTTCTAGTGGAGTTCCTGTCACACAGCTTGCTTTTTGCTCCAGCTAGCTGTTCACTTCTCAGCGCTCAGCGGTCGTGTGCATATCCATCCTTATCACCCTGCCCACTAGGTGCTCGTGAAGGCTCAGCGCTAGCGATCCACCCATAGTGGAGGTTGTCCGCAACAGATTCTTCCGTCTTAATGCTCTCATGATCGGAAAATGACTCTCTTGGAAAATACTCATTTAAATCAAAATGGGGATGTCGTGGGTCATATGGTAGCACCTCTCCTTGCAAGTCTGCTGCTCTTTTGGGATGGGGTGACATGGCGAAAGTCCTTTCTCCTTTCATCCTTTTTACCCGCTTCCAGATGTATGGGTCCTGCATGAGTTCATCTTTCTCTTGGCGACAGGCAGCCAGCTTGCGCTTAAATTCTACCTTTTGCTCATTTGCTAGTGATAGCTCAAGTTTTACCTCGCCTAACTCTTCCTCCATTTTCCTTGCTCTAGTCTTCCATACCTTCAGTTCCTGTCTTTGTTCCTCATAAAGATAATCGAGAGCATGTAAATACCTGACGGTGGCTGGTAAGATGGCGTCTGGCATCCGTTGTCCCACTTTTTCTAAGTCTTGAATTTTTAAACGCCAAGTTGGAGTGGTCTGATTTGGTACGGGAAAGAATCTTGCAGGAGTGTGCTCGATGTCCTCTTCAAATATCTGACAATAATCTGCAAGAGCTTGGTGTGCGGCCTTCTGGCAGGTGTCGTATAATTCTCTTCCATGTGCCACGATGCGTCGAGCCTTAAAATTTGGGCATGCTGGGTGTTCCGGAATACGCAGGCGTACCTCACACTTGGGTATACCATCCTCCTGCTCCTCTCGTCTATAGTACATAGGAGGCTCTGTATATCCGAGCCGCTGAAGCGTCTCCCAGAGAAGTGGTGGAAATCCTCCAACTGTCAAGCAGTCCGAACGAACCCACTCGTTCTCCATCTGCTTCAAAATTCCAAACCATATGTTAGATATTTTATTTTATGCAACAAAGGAGATACGATGAAGAAAATTCACTCTTAACATTATTATAGGTTGTAGCGTTACTAAAGCTAAACCATGGTTATACGTTCCAAACCTAAGGCTTCGTCCAACGGTCAAGCTCGGCTCTGATACCACTCTGTCGACCCCGAATTTTTAAGAGGCCAAAAGTACTTGTATTTGCGCCAGGATCAAGCACAAATACACACATAAACAGAGATGGCACAAGGATATATTTAATATAAAATACCTAGCTTTATTGATATTGGATAAAAGGTCTTACAACATCAAGGGTTCAGGTTACATAGTCATAGGATTACATAACTAACGATAAACTGATGCCGTGAAGCGGCAATTTATTACACAGGTGGTCTACTACAACCAGGGATGAAAACGGTACGGATATTTTCCGACCGTATTCGAGACCGAATCCGTTTAGAGGGGTTTTAATCCGTCCGTATCCGAGTCCGGATATTTAACATCCGATACCGTATTCGTATCCGAATATTTAAATCACATATTTATGATGTCGATATCCAATCGTATTCTATCCGGCATTTTTTATACTATCCGTATTCGAATCCGAATCCGGACATAAATATAAAAACAAATACGATATCAGTGATATCCGTCCGTATCCGATCCGTTTTCATCCCTAACTACAGCGGAAACTACACTATAGGCAAACACTAATCCACAGGCAACTTGAGCGCATCTGAAGCCCTATCTCCTAGCGAAGCTCCTACGGTTGGTCCTTAAGTCCTCGTGCAGCTCCTATTCCTCGGAAAACGCCTCCTCGTCGTCGTCGAAGTCCTCCTTAGGGTCGATGTCTGTGAGCCAACAAAGGGGATGAGTACACAGAGTACTCAGCAAGTCCCAACAAGGGTGGATGGTAGAGGTGGTGATATTATTTAATGAAGAAAGTTGGGCCCTGGGAGAGTATCATCCTTCTCGCCAGTTCCCGGGATAGTAATAAATTATACTTAATTAATTTTATTAGCACAAATCTAAAAATATGAAGAGCAAAACAAAGGGGACCTCATCCTAGCGGTTGCCCATAACCAAGGACGTGGCTATTCGAATAGGATTATTACACTCTGCAGAGGGGTACAATTTTCCCCACATGATAGACGTAGTCGACACCATAGCTAGTGGTACGACAGGCCTAACAAGATCTCGTACCCGGATGGAGCTACCTCAGGTTTTCATATAATTCCACTACGGACTACTCAGGGATCGGAACCCACACACATCAGGATGATCACACATCATCCTAAAATATCGAGTGGTTGGATGATCACACAGCATCCGGTGGATGATCACATAGCATCCAAATTAAATTAATTAAGGGTGCTCGCACACGGCACAACAATAATTTTTACATGGAAGACCACATAGCAACCATGCCGATCAGACCACGGTAGATCACACAGCAGCCGCGTCCTCTCCTGTTAGTCCATTGCGTCGCCAGCCTCCTAGTGAAAATTATACTTCTACCTAACGGGGTGTGAGACCAGGTCTACCCATATAGACATGTGGCTGTACGTATATCAGACTAGGTGAGATGGCCTATGAACCATTCCTTAAGTGACCGAAACGAGTATCTCCTACAGGAACCCACACAGGCGAACCTGCCAAGGTAATTTATCCCCCATAAATTACCCCTACCCGTTTTCGTCAAATAAGTTTAGTTTCATTACTCATCATATTCACGTAGTTCGGTTTCATAACTCACTCTAAATTCATTTATAACAATACCCATATATATATAATCGAATAACAATATTATGAATTCCGAATTTATGAATGGAGTGGTATGACATCATGGTGGTGGAAGAAGGGGAAGTTAGGACTTGCCTTCGTTCAACTCACTTTCCGATCCAACGTAGTCCGGGTCCTCGCCTTCCTGGTAGTCGTCGCCCTCTGTCGATCGTCGCGAACGAATAAGACTACCGTTCAACACATAAAAACAAATACAAAGGCAAACAAAGAACTGTATGGTGGTATTAGATAAATTAAATGGAGCAAGATTTCAGAGGAATTTTGGTGGTGGTTTAGTGGAAAACGGAATTAAAATGGAGGAAATATGATTTTTAAAGTTTAATATCAGGTGTTGGAATAGTTGCAGACTTTCTGGAAATATTCTAGTGAGTGAGAGGTCGTGGAAAAGGTATGGGTAGGTTCTAGGATGACTCTAGTGTTTAGGAATTTTTCTAGGAATTTTCCTATACTGGGAAAATAGGTTTTAAGCACTCTGTGTACACTGCCGGTGTGACTCTAGCAATAATCTGCGTGTAGTGTGTACGTGAATGGGATCAGTGCGTTGGTGACGTGCCTCACTGATGTGTGGGCCTTCCCTGGCCTCCTCCTCTTGACCGGCCACGGACGGCATTACCCCCTGGGCCCACGAGTAAAGGAAGAGGGAAGGACAGACGGAAACGGCAGGGTGACGATGTCATCCGGCTTGACGCCGAGCAGAGTAAGGGCGCGGGCTCGCCGGGATTCGGCTTCGCCGTCGGCATACATGCTCAGGCTCGTCACCGTTTGGTTGCCGGTGCTCTGGGTCCGGTCCGCGGCTGAGTGATGGTGCTGGCAGCGGCAGTGTGGGCCTGCGGCGGCGGCGAGGGCTCACCGTGGCGAATGCGACGGAAAGCGACTGCCGCTCAGGCGCTAGGCGGTGCGCGGTGCAGTGATGCTAGGCATCGGTGGCTGGGCGGCGGCTGTGCCGGCCATGGCTCCAGCGTGGCGGCCTTGAGCAGCTGGGCGGCGGCAGTGCCGACCATGGCTCCAGCGTGGCGGCCTTGAGCAGCTGGGCGGCGGCGGTGCCGACCATGGCTCCAGCGGCGGTTTCCAGTGCGGTGCGATGGTGGTGTGCTTGCTCTCGCGTGGAGCGTCTGGCGCGTGCTGGTGTGTGTGTGTGTGATAGAGGTATATACGTGTGTGTGTGTGTGAAGTGTAGCTACGTATAGTTTTCCAGGCCTTGCCATCGGTGGTGATGGCAACGGCAGGAAGCCATGGCCTGGTGGCAGCGTACAGCAAAGCGAGATATAAAGCTAGATGTTACGGGAGAGGAAAAAGAGGGCTCCAGGACTCACCTCGACTCTCCAAATTTGGCCAAGGGAGCTCCCGGTGAAGAAGAACAGGAGCTCGGCTCCAATGGCGGCGGCGGCGGCGGAATTGGGGAAAGACGAAACTGAGCTCAATTTGGAAAGGGAGGATGGGAGTGGAGAGGGAGATGGTGTGTTCTATCACCTTGTGGAGCTCGGGGTGGTGGTGGTGACCGTGGAGGCTCGCCGGCTGGGCCTTTTTATAGGCACGGCAATGGCGGTTCGCAACAGCGATATCTTCCCCGTCGGCCGATATTTGCCGGCATATGCGTACGAGCCGGGGCTCGAGGACGACTTCGTATGTTGCGCTGGCTGCCTCCGCGTTCATCCATTGCTCCAGTGAGGCCGGTTCCTCGTGAGGTCACGTCCATGGCACCAGCGGTGTCCTCGTGTATGTTTCCCTGGCAGCGTTGACGTGCTGTGTTGAGCAAGGGAGGAGGAGAGTAGGTGATGATACGGCTCAAGCTAGGGGTCAGCGATTCACCTGTGCACGGGTCTTCCTCGACACTGGTCTGGGCCACGTCGGGGTTGACGCGGTGGGCACGGTGGTCCCGTTGCTGTGGAAGGGATGAAGCTGACATCCGGGCCCCACATGGTGGTGAGAGGAGAAAGAGAGAAGAGAAGGGCTGCTGCTGCACCGTGCCTAGTTGGGCCAAGAGCGGCCAAATGAGGAGAGAGGAGAATGAGCTCGAGATGATTATTTTACTTTATCCTCTTCTCAGAATTTATGCAAGAGATATTTGGGTGATTCAAATGGAATTCGATTTTGGATTTCAATGAAGAGTACCACCATAAGTTCAACAAACAACTTCACACATGCAGGTTTATTTTATAAAAATCTACTCGCGGCAAATAAAAATAATTAAGCCTACGCGGATTACTTTAAAAAGTTCAAATTTTTAGTGATTTTTAGAACAACTTAAAATTTCGGGGTGTTACACCTCGCCGAGCCACATCATCGTCGCCTGTGTCCATTTCATCGTTGCATTTACATCACCGTCCCTTGTGCATTGACGGTTGTGCTGCACAATCTTTGTTGTGCCATCCATATGCACAAGGTCTTCATCCTGCTAATTGGGATTACGTCATCAAGCCGCCGCTACTCACGCTGTCGCTGAGTCGTGCACGCTGATCGCTCCCTCACGTCGCCGTTGAGCCCTGCTCGCCGATGCGTCCGCTCCTGTACTGCTTCTTCTTTTTGCAGCACAACCATGTCGTCAGCCTCGCCATCTCGTTGCCACCTACTTCGTCTACTTCGACAACTATGTGTTGCGCCTTCTACCCTGGTGCTCTATGCATCGCAACTGTTGTCGAGACCTTCTCTAGTGGTCCCTCATATGCTAATGCATGGTTTGAGCCCTCTATCTTGTATGTCCAATATTGACAACACCGGTGCATGTGTTCGTCCCTAACGCGTTGTTGGTCTAGGAAGCCCATCCCAAGAATTGGCTTAGGCAGCTTGACTGCATCAACTTCAGCATCGACCCTCTCGTTCCCACCCTGTCTGCCTCGGTTGTGTCGTCGCCTTTCTTCTACGTCCACGACAACCTTAACTGCATCGACTTCGGCATTGCCCCTTCCATGGCGACTGCCTCAATGCATCTCCGTCATCACCCTGGTGCCTCTTGTGCGCCTGCAGCTCCATCACGGCAACACGACCACAACTACGTCAACCTTGGCTAACTTCAACACAGTTTCTTTGAACACAGCAATTGTGCCCTTCAGATTGGCTACCTTGATCAACATTGACACAAAGGGCTATCATGTGCATGAGTCCTTGTTGGTTTTCTCTCCGGTTCTAGCATTTTCTTTGCGCCAAGTTGTTCGTTGACTTCTTCTCCAGTCTCACAGTTACAGTGCTTTCGCTGTGACGGCTGAGGATTTCACAGTTACGGTGCTCCCACTGTGACTGTGGGAATGTTAGACTATATTTGGTACTCACTATAGATAAGCTAATTCTTAGCCATTGGCTCTTAACTGTAATCCTATAACTGATTTAATGGTCCCCTAGTCTCTAGGCATACAAGTTCTTTGGCACTCTATATGTACTGTACCACCCAAGGGTCCTAGTGCAATACCATCCATCCATTCATACCCACTCTTCCCTTTTAACAATAATGTATGACCAAATTAACCTGTCGAAAAACTGACGGGGAATATCAACAACTTTGTCAGACTGGCTTGTTCGGATGAGTTAGGGGTAGTTATTAGTTGGAGCTAAAAAACAACCTAAATTAGCTAAGATTGGTTAGCTAGTCGGCTAACAATTAACCCTTAGTATCCTAACAGACCCCAAATATTCAGAATTTCGCGGTTGTGTGAATTGGACATTGCTTAGAGTTTATTTGACCATATTAGACTTGCCTTATTTTTATACCCTTTTCTAAGAACTTAACGTTTTTGAGTCATGTGAGATGCTTGTTCCAACAAGTAACCACCTTACATGAGCTGTACTAATATCTTAACATCTCCAACATGCAATAATTAACACCTAGAAACATAGTCAATTTTGTCCGGTCATGTTCTTTCTGATCTAGTGAGCTTCAATCATGCACCAACTATGTAGTTGTATAATGATGCCACAAGATGCATAACCAAAATAGTGCTTTTAACAATGGTGCAACATGTCATGACGCTGTGATGCGTGAGTGAAATATGTTATGCTGGTGGTTGCTGCAGGTGTCAGGATTGGACAACCTGGCAACTGAGTTCCTGGTTGGTGTTCCATGAAATATGTTAGCGCACCACCCCGGTTAGATTATTGGCATTTTGGATTGCATGTTTGTGGAGGAAAATGACTTGGCATGAAATTCTCTGGGTAGACTGCAGCAGATGGAGGTAAGCTTGTTTCATTCTAGTTTCAATAAAACTACACTAGACTGGAGGAGTAGCAATAAAACACAAGTCTTTGGTATTTGTGCAAGGGGTCCTTGAAAAACTAGACTCACTGTATTGATATGTCAGGCTCAATTACACGAGGGACATACAAACACTAGGCTGGAAGAGTAGCAATTCTTTCGGGTGTCACTGATGAGTCGCCAGGCAATGGTTGGGCGCTCTGACTTCTCCTGATGATGATGCAGGACAGGAGGAGATGGAACCCCATGTAGACCAGCACGGCTATGACCAGCAGCAAGACATACACAGATGTCTTCCACCGCCTGCTTGAGCCGGCTGCGTAGGCACCCAGGAGGCCAAGCAAGTCCAGCACAATTGTTGTGTTCATCACCACAAGCCACCTTTTGTGCCAGTGGTCGTTGCGAACTAGCTGCTTTGGTGGTAACAGGAGCAGCAGGATGACCATGACGGAGACGGACGCCATGAACGAGGTGGAATTGCTGTAGAAGAAAGCCAGATACCGGGGCCTCCTGTTGTCATGCATCACCGGGTCTCCGGCGTCATACCCTCCACTGCTGTTCTGCCAAGCTCCGCCCGGCGGCTCTAGGCCGGCCTGGTAGGTGACACTTGCCACAAGGATCCCTAGCAACATGAGGTACTTGAGGTTGGCACGCTTTTTCTTGGTGTCCTTGTCCTCCTCCGTGTCTTGTGTGTTGGTCTCTATTGGTGTTCCTTGTGGAGTTTTGCTGCAGCCCGTGAACCAAAACACCAGGAACAGTAGGACTATGAAGAAAATGACCACTGCCACCAACACGAATATGTAGACGGATGTCTTCAGATGCTGCGTGCTTCCGGCAGCGTAGGCGCCCATGAGGCCAAACAAGCCTACCCCCGTGCACACAGACAGCGCGTGGGTCCGTATGGCTGGCCTGTACATGTTGGGGTTGACGAGGAGGATGATGAGGGCGATGGACAGCATGAAGCTGACCGAGTTGCAGTAGAAGAAGGCCTTGTAGCGGCGCGGGAAGTTGTACAAGAGGACCGGGTCACCGGCGTGGTGCCCGGACTGGTCGTCCTGGAGCAGGAACCCTCCTGGCGGAGTGAGGCCGGCTTGGTAGGTTATGGTCGCCGCCAAGATGGCGAAGAGGAGCAGCCGCTTGCGTGTCTTCTCCACCAACTCATTCTCCTTTTTCTTGTCACTCTCGCTCCTTGTGCGCGTGTCGTGGTCCAGCGTGATGAAGATGACGTGGATGACCACGTAGACGAGGACGGCGCCAGCCAATGCCATGGCATGGATGGATGTGTTCACATCCCGGGAGCTCCCTGCCGCGTATGCACCGATGAGGCCAAAGAGGTCCAGTATCATGACAGCCTCCAGCACATGGTGCTTGAGCAGAGACTTGCTCTGGACCAGCACGATGGCGACCAGGGACGCCACCAGCGACACCGAGTTGCAGTAGAAGAAAGCCTTGTACCGCCGAGCATTCGTCGTCAGGAGGATCGGGTCACCGGCGGTGTGGCCACCACTGTTGTCTTGCCAGACGCCGCCCGGCGGGTCTAACCCCGCTTGGTAGGTGATCGTCGCTGCCAGAGTGGCGAGCAGCAGAACAAGAGAGCGATCCTTGTCAGCTGCTTTCTGCTTCTCTGTTTTACCCTCCGTGACCCTGATTCGGAGAGAAATTATATAAAAGAGTTCAGTGCAATCAATATTGAATGTTGTGAATGCCAATGATTTGCAAAGGAAGAGTGAGCGGTACCAAATCGACGCAAACTCTAAATACTACCTGCCATTGGTGTTCATGCGACCATTTCGTGTTGATGGTGTTGATGGCTCTCGCAACCATTTGGTCCTGTTGATGGCCCTTGCAACCATATTAGGAGCAAGAGGAATAAAAATATTTATTTCAATTTCTACTGCAATGTTGAACATTATTAGTTACCTCAAATGATTTTTCATTGCTTTCCACTTGGCGTCGATGTGATCTGCGACAAAGTAGAGGAACGAAATGTACAGCAGAACGGCAGGGATCAGGCTGAACACGTAGACGGTCGTGTCGGTCTGCCTGCAGCTGCCGGCGTTGTACGCTACGATGAGGCTGAGCAGCGCGACGACGATGAGCCCGTGACGACGACGACGATGAGTCTTCGTGTCCAGAAGCACCACGATTATGAGCAGCGACGCGACGAAGGCCAGGGTGTTGAAACCGAAGAACACTGCCAGGCGCGTGTTGTGACGGTCCTTGAGGATGGCGTCGCCGGGGCCATGGCCGGCGCCGGCGCTGTCCCAGAAGCCTCCCGGCATGCTCAGCCCAGCCGAGTACGTGATGCTCACGGCGAACGTCGCGAGAAGCATCAGGACCTTGCGGAACCGTTCCTTCGCCTTGACCTTGTCGCGCACTGAAGCAAGCGCCTCCAGGACCTTGACCTGCTTGCGGAAACTTTTTTTCGGCTTCTGCCGTTCTTCTTCTTTTTCGACGGCTTCGGGTTCGGGCACGCCGCCGCCGGAACCGGAGTTGGGGTTACCACTAGCCAGGGAAGCAGGCGCGTCGTCCGGGACCGGGTGCCGTTCTTCTTCTTCTTTGACTTCGGGCACGACGCCGCCGTAACCGGAGTGGTGAGGGTTTCCGCCAGCCGCCGAAACAAGCGCATCGTCCGGGACCGGTTGCCTTTCTTCGACTTGGCCTTCGAGCACACCGCCGGAGCCGGAGCCGGTGTCGGTGGAGGCCATCGCCACCTGAACAACGAGGTAGAAGATGACGAAGCCCACCAGCACCGAGGAGTAGACGGTGGTGAACGTGTCCTGGCAAGTGCCGGCGATGTAGGCTCCCATGAGGCTGAGCAGGTCCAACACCATGGCCACCTGCAGCGTCCGAACGGCAATCCATTGTTTCTCCATGTACTGGAAGACAATCTGCTTGGAGCCGGAGCCCGGAGTACTTGTCCTTGTTGTCGTCCAGGTAGGCGAGGGTGAGGGTGATGACGATGACCACGAGCGACGCGGCGAACGCGGTGGCGTTGCAGTAGAAGAAGGCCACGTACCGCTTGTGGTGGGTGTCCCGGATGATGGGGTCACCAGCAAGATGCCCGGCTGCCGTGTCCTGCCAGACGTCCCCCGGCGGGCTGAACCCGGCGGCGTAGGTCACCGTGGCCACCAGCGAGGCCAGAAGCAGGATGTACTTGCGGAGCTCCAACGTGACTTCTTGTTTCTTCGGATTGGTAGAAGTAGCATTTTGGCTGCTGTTGGGATGAGTTTGGTGATCGCTGGTAGCAAGCTCGGTTTGCGCAATGGTGGCAGGAACCTCCATTTGCAATCGCAACCTCAACTAGGACACGATGGTGTCTCAAGCTCTCTCTGATCATATATATAAGGGGGCACATGTGGTGCTGTTGGTCAGCAAGGCAGCGTGACTATAGTATATAAGCCTTAAACATAAAATATGACGATAGGCATCGATCGTCAAGATGACACTAATTGTAGGGAAGCTTCCTAATGTTATGGGAAATGCATATCCTTTCATTCACGCGCAAACAGATTTAAGTGTTAGAGAATCCAAATATAGGGCTTCTTTGGTATAGCTCAGCTTATCAGTTTTTGTTGGCTTTGACTCTAAAAGTAACTTTATCGGTAGAACTGAATCTGTTTTCGTAAACGTTTGGTAAAACATCTTCATAGAGAAGGTAAGAGAGAGAAAGCTAGGAGAAGCTAGTATTTTCAGCTTCACCCAACTTCACATGGGAAATTATGCCTAAGAGAGGAGCTGAAAACAGCTTTCAGGAGAAACTATCTCATCAAGGCTTATTTGGTAGGAGAAGCTTAAAACAGCTTGTAAAGCTGGGGCAGAGCCCTAGCAAATAGGTCCGTAAAAACTAGTGGAATCAAATATTCATTTTTTACTATTGCTCGTCGTCTGATGTGAAGGTGTTCCCTAATTATAATTACAGAAGGGTGAGATCGAAAGAAGTTAATAAGAATGCAAATCATTTAAAAACAAGATGATGGTCATTGACCAATGCAAGTCCCGGTCTTCCTATAGAACCTTTGGTCGCCAAGTTCAATCTTTCGGGAACGGTGCTTCGGGGAAGCTGAGTTCTACTTGGGCTGCAGCTTCCTGTTAGCTCCTACTCCTGTGGTTCGTACCGAAGGTAACCTCTAAAAAGTAATTGCAAACTCATCGTATTTAACTAAGGTTAACCAGTTATTAGAAATATACCAAGGGGGTGGTGTCCTTCATGGGCCATCCCCCAAGGCCCCAAGGGGATGGTGTCATTTGCTTTATATATCTCAGTCTCAATCGTTTCGTTGGCTGATGGGTGTGTGAATGCTATGTGGACGACGGAGTCTACCCACATAGTAAAACTTTGTGATAATTTACAGTCACAAGCATCTCACGATGTTGAGACCGGATATTTTTTATTTGCTTGATGAAATAAACTTCCCTTTATCAAATAAAAGGTAAGAACATCTCCGACAGTCCCCTGTTTAGGGCCCATCCTACTTTCAAGCGTTAATGGATAAGCTACCAACCTAGAAAATATACTGACATGGTATCATTACAAATGAAGAGAGATGAACAAAGTTTAATGAGGATGAAACTAGTATATATTATTTCCAATACATAAGAGTCTTTGAAACTGAGACATAAAACTCTCGCTAAGACTCACCTAAACAGCATCCGATGGTCCGTGCATACCAAAGGTAACCTCTAAAAAGTCTTTGCAAACTCATCGCAGGTTAACTAGTTAGTTAGCCTAGAAATACCTAGCGGGTGGTATTCTTCATGGGCTATCCCTCAAGACCCCAACAAGAAAAATCATGAGGTAGTACAAGCTCAGCTGTATTCATCTACACATGCCTTGCCAATACTTCCCTATATATTATTGGCTTATTGCCTTGGAATATCTGTATGTATGAACTGTGATGGTGACCACCATCCTTAAACTGTGATGTGATGCAGAATGGATGGCAACCATAATATACAATATACAACTACCTACCATGCATATAGTACAGCCATGTATCTAAAGTGTATCTAATCTGTCATTAACTTGACTCTGGGCGAGTCGCCGGGGAAGATGCCTCGCCTCTGCAACGTACTGAACTGAACTAATGGCTGCCAAATCAGACACATGGTACGTGCTACCGCGCCTGCATTTCTAATTGCAATTTGGAGTGCAGCTTGGCATAAATAAGCATCTCCGAGATGTGAACAGACAGGTCGCCGGAGAACGAAGGAAGGTAAGTCATTGATTTCTCCCGTCTCATAAAGTAATAAGTAGTTTTTTAAAGACCCAAATGACCACCATGCGTGGACTTATTGACTCGAGTTAGTTTTGCTGCTGGTTTGTTCCAGGCAGAGACTAGATGTCGTTTCTTTGTTTGGACCCTTTTTCACAAGAAGATTCTTATAGGGCCGAAAATTTCCAATGCAAAAGAAAGGCTGGCAGCATGATCCGATTTGCAAATCGTGTCATACGACTAACAAAATGGTGAATCATCTCTACAAGGATTGCCTATTTATATATAAAAAAAGTCTAGAACTGTTAGGTTTAACCCCACATCGATAATTGATGATGGAGGAGCACGACATGTATATAGGGCGGAGGCAGCCCTCATCTATCAGGCTAGTCTTTTGAATTGAGTTAGGCCCAAGGCCTAAGTAGGTTGTTGGCTCTAGTGAACCTGGGCCCGAGGGAATGCTAGCTCATGTGTATAGTGAACCGGTCTAGATTCGTTGTGTACTCTAACAAGTGGTATTAGAGCCTATGGTTAGAAAACCTAGAAAATCTCTCAGGGAGTGTGCTCTAACAAGCGGTATTAGAGCCTATGGAAAACCTGGAAATCTCAAGGGTCACACTCAGGGAGTGCACTCTAACAAGCGGTATTAGAGCCTATGGTCAGAAACCTGGAAAATCTCTCAGGGAGCGTACTCTAACAAGCGGTATTAGAGCCTATGGAAAACCTAGAAAACCTCAAGGGTCACACTCAGGGAGTGCACTCTAACGAGCGGTATTAGAGCCTATGACTTGTCTAATGGCAAGAAACCCTCTCCTGGTCCTCGCTAGATTGCATCCAACGTAGGGCGCCGATGGTCCGATGGGCACCGGACACAGGGGAGTCCTCGGACTAAATGCTACACTGACCATTATTGGGCGCCAATGGCTATTTCAAGTGGCTAATCAATGGCCGAACGACATGTGGCGCCCAGACATTGGGCGTTTGTCCGATGCAAGGCATCGGACCATCCGATGGCACCATGTCCTGTGTAGAAAGGGGACAACGACTAGTTAGCTATTGGGGCTATAAATAGAAGTGGTGATCGGCCTTGGCTAGTTGCTGAGCCACTTGGAGACATTGTGTCCATGCTTGGGAGTGTGCTAGGAGCCCGCTAACTCACACATGCTTAGTTGATTGCATTTGATTGTGAGTGAGTGGTCACTGGTGCATTGCGTTGAGAGATTTCAAGGTGTGGCACTAGGTGATTTTGTTGCAAGCTGGGTTGGTTGTTACTCTTGGAGGTTGCCACCTCCTAGACGGTTTTGTGGATTGAGGTCTTCGTTGTGAAGCCCTCAAGAAGCTTGTGTGTGGCTCCGGAGAAGGCATTGTGAGGGATACCATATGCTTGCCCCACGGGAGACGTGAAGAGCAACACTAGTAGAGCGAGGTGTGAAGAGTGCTGATTTGTTCGGATCAAGTGCTAGACTTGTCTTCCCAGTGGTTTGCCTCAACGGGGATTAAGTGGTTGGCAAACCACTGAACCTCAGAATAAAAATCATCGTGTCAACATTTGTCTTCTCATTGGTTTGCAAATCTCCAACACTAGCTCTTTCTTACTTGCTCATATTTGTGCTAGTGTTTAGTGTTGTTTTTGTGTAGCTAGTTTGCTTGTGTAGCAAAGTAGTTGCTCTCTCGTGCTAGTAAGCTTGTGTAGCTTAGTAGCCATGCTTATCTTCTGTAGCTAAGTTGTTTAGCTCTGTAGTTTGGCTTTGTGTAACTTTGCTAGTTGAGTAGTGCTAGTGTGCTTAGGCTTTGTGTGCTTTGTTCACTAACATGTGTAGGAGCTCCCGGTGTGCATTGTTGTACTAGTTGTATAGGCTTGTGTGACTTTGCTAACTAGACTTGTGTAGGTGAGCTCTCTCTGGCTTGGCACCCTAGTTGCTAAATTAGGATCTTTGCAAGGTGTTTGTGAACATAGATAGAGGGGTGTAGTCGAGGGTAGACCGATTAGTTTAATTCTATATTTGTTTCGGTTAGCTTGAGTGATTAATTTTAGAAATGACTATTCCCCCGTTAGCTCTTGATCCTATCACCTGGGTCTGAGAGGGTGCTAGCCCATGTGCACGCTCTTGTGTTGTTTTGCTGGAATTGAAATGCAAAAGGGGGGAAACAGGAAGAGGGGAAGGTTCTAGGGGGGCACTGGCTTGTCTCATGCAGTCACATGCACGGCTACTTTCTCTAAACGGAAAGTATACTTTTTTATTTCTATTTTTAGACTATGCGTGCTATAATACTAATGCACATCCTTGCGTGTGTTAGCTGTTTCCTTTTCTTTTTCTTTTTCTTTTTCTTTTTCTTTCCATAGTGGATATAGAATAAGTGGTGAGTCAATTGTAAGCGGTGCTGGCTGTTTGGCCTGTTTTCTCGTACTTCTATTTTCCTCTTCTAATAAAAATGCAGCAAAGCTTGTGTTATCCGTTCTACAAATGTTGAATTCTAAATTTACCTCCTGACATCACATTTCATACCAAATTAAATAGTAATACTATGAATATTCTTTTATCTCTCCTGGTACAGTTAATCATTTTGTGTAATTTATGGTCCTCTTGACACATGCATACACTGTTGTTTGGGAGGTTCTATGTCCAGCCAGCTATTTTGCAACGAGGCACAACCGCACAAGCATCTCTTAGGTGCTCCTGACAGGAATGGAGTGGATAGAGTCTTCTCCGGTTACATACCATGTCTTCTGTTCAGAGGATCGAATACCATAGGATGGGTCGATTTGTTCGGCCTCGTTGGTTGCAGAATAATAAGCTTTGTTGATCGAGGAGAAAAATGTGTCCAACCTTGTCGGTCAGTCATAGGGGCGCCATGTCGCTGGCTGTGGGTGCAGCTGCATCCACCTGAAAATCAGAAAGGCATGAGCCTCATCAGTCACCCATGCTGCTGACGACTAAACTTTTACCTCTTTTGCACCCCAAGACCATAAGCAAAGTCAGGCACCCAGTCCTATCAAACAAAGTTAGCTAACTAAGCAGCCCAACACACTACTAGTTTGTAACCTTTGCGCTACAAGCCACCAGGAAAACTGGAAAAGAGAGATTGATTCATCTTCCATCACTAATCCGTCCATCCGTCTATTGCCGCGTTGGACGCCTGACTCTTTCTCCCTGTTTATCCGGCTTATAATTCGTCTTTTTCAGCTTGTTTTTTTTTAGCCGGAACAGTATTTTTCTCTCACACCAAATCAGCCAACGGTGTTTTTCAACCTCCTGTCTTCTACGCCTCACGGGTGCATAGCAGCTATCCACGATAGACAGCACTACAATAGCAGAGCGCCGAAAATGTCTACTGCATTGCTGGTCGACGCTTTGGTGGGCTACGGCTGCCGCTCGCCGATTGTTCAACTCGGCAACAGTCGGCATCACTTCCGTCGGACCATGAATCCTTGTTCCAGTGTTGCTTTACTAGTATCCTTCCCCTACGTTGGTGACTGTTAAGATTTATTTTAGTGGTCAATTAGGATTAGTCCACGTCATTAGCAACGGCTAATGACGATTTAGTTAGGCACACAGAGAGAGTATATACTAGCAAACATGTCCATGCACTCCAACAAAAATCTAATACTATTAGAATTAGACTCCGTGTCATCTCTATACGTGATTTGTTCTAACTCATAACTCGTATGAACTTGTCTTATGACTCATGAGTCTAAATCACATATGAGATACAGATCCAATATGTTTTGGAATCTGATTATGTATCAATCATCACTAGACGTGAGCTGTTTTAACTCGTATGAGCACGAGTCATATAAATGCATAAAAAAAACTCTCTACTATCCTGTAGTTAGGGGTGATACCAACCAAAAAATAGGTGAAGAGAAATTTTGCCTTCTTTAATATTATAGACTAGAAGTATACCCCGTGCGTTGTTGCGAGAATTGCGGATTAGTGGATTGCCTGGTATGATGACGTGGACAACAAAATACTTATGTGTCTTGCTGACGTAGGCATTGTAGTTGCCTGTGCTAGTGGATTTTAATTATATGTGATAGTACATTGCTTAGTTGGATAGCTTGCATGTTGAGATAAATAGCTAGTGGGGTATTGCTCAGTGGATTTTAATTTTATATGATAGTGCATTGTCTAGTTGGGTAGCTTGCATGTTGAGACAAATAGCTATTGGTGTTTTGCTTTATAAGAGTACTAAAAGCATACCGTGCGCGTTGCCGCGGGATTTTCATAAAAATAAATCTTGTATATACATAACATTACTATATGGTATTCTGTATTATATATATGAATTTGACTTGCATGTTACTTTTTTGTATCAAATCTGGTAAAAGATCAGTAAGCCAATAGAAGAAAAAGCAATAGAATATTTGATTACATTATAGATGAATATGTGATGAAACAAATAGCGTGCGTAGATGACTTGTATGTTAATAGATTAAAGATTAAAAATATGACATATGACAGAGATGACGTGGACATTTTTTATAATTAATAGGTATGACATAGATTTAGTGGGGAATGATGTGGATACCTTGCACAAAGAGATAGAACATCTAGTGGGGTCATTTAGTGGGGAATGATGTGGACACCTTACATTAAGACAAAAATTATCTAGAGGGGTTTAGCTTTATAAAAGTATATAGATAAGATTTTGTTGGCGTTATATCTTTTATCTAGAATTTTTGTTAATATATTAATTGTAAGCATGGACAACCATATTTTAATACTCAGTTGGATGAATTTGTTGGCGTTGATAGATTGCCTCTCGTATCTTTTATCCGTAACTTTTAATAATACATTAATAACTAACCATGGACGTACCACCATATCTATCTATCCATAATAAAGCAAAACCCCACTACAATATTTTTCTACAATTTCGTGAAGCCACGTCATCTCAAGGTCTCACCAAGTCACTGAGCTCAGTTTACACTTCCACCAAATATCATCAAGAAATGAAGAGACCTCAAAATAATTGATGGAAAACCATTGAGGAGCCAAGGGGTCACGTAATTGTAATGGTATTTATTCATCGTGTACAGCATGCGACTCCACACGACGATAGATTGAAATCCCACCACACCGCTTCCTCTCCTAATGCCATATATATTTTGCCTCGACCGACGACACTACAGCTTGACGCATAATCTCAACTGCAGCATAATTCTATATCTCCTTGCCTCTGGCTCCCGTGCCTGGTTGTCTACTATCATGTAGAGGAGAATGCGAACTAATTGGCACCATGCATGCAACAGACGCCAACAACAAATTCAGGAGTAAGGCTGCACATTCTTCCTCTTCCTCCGTTGCTAGAGAATCAATTCCCTCCTCTACAAATTATATTCTCAAAATTGTAGTCCAGGAATTTCTCCCTTTTTTCCAGGATGCTGCTAAGCTTTTATTTCATACACTACTGCAGAATTTTTTTTCGAGGCAGGAAAAAACGATTTTCTGAGGTGGGCAAGCCAAACGCCTCTAACCAAAGGTCACGGTTAATCAGGCCTTAACGGAGATGGTAGCTTTCCCACCTCGGTAAATAAATAAAAAAAGAAAAAAGAAAAGAAAAAGCCTGTCGACGAGCCCACTGAGCCCATCGACGGGCCTGTCAAGCCTAATGCCACCGCTGCTGCCGCCCCGCGCCCGGCGCGCCGCCGCCAATGCCATCGTCCTTGCCGTCCTCTGTAACACCCATGTTTTTGCATCATATTAAAAATCACTAAAAATTTGAACTTTTTAAAACTTTACAACAAATTAAAACATGGACTATTTACTTTTCACAAAACCATTTCAAAAATGTTTTCCAAAAACCCTGCATAAAAATCCACCATATGCGCTTCTGTGTCGCATAGGATTTAATTGTAGTGCTAAGGATATTTTATAGGATTAGAAAATCGCTTCGCATTTAAATTCCATTGCCTACACTTTGTTCGATTGAATGCTTGAGTGCTTGAATGTTTGAATGCTTGAATGATTGTCTGCATGTGTGTTTGAATGCTTGCCTTCTGGAATTTAATTGCGGCACCAAAATAACTTCCCTTAACTTCCGAACCCATTCTTGAATTATTTAAAACCCTTTCTCTCATTTTATTGAGGTAGATAATACGTCATAGATATAAATACTATTTTATTCTCCTCTTAATTAACTAGGAATTATAATAGCCATCGCATTAATAAATTATACATTTAATTCTTCCTTCTAATATTCCCTTCTAAATTTACATTTAGTTAATTTATAGTTATATATATTAGGAAAACCTGGAAATATGAGATCGTTACTTTTAATTTCCATCATAGTTATGATAGAATAGGCATAATACCTAGTTATATTATACTAGGATATATATAATGTTTAGGAAATGCATCATGAATACTAGTGTCACATTCTTTATTTAGCAATACGACGTCTATCTAGGCAATAATGCATATATACATGGTTAATTTATCCCTCAGTTATAAACTAGTTAATTTCTTTGCTTGGAAATATCTAGGAAATACATCATAGGTATAATATAATGAATATTGTTACATTATCTAATTATTATTTACAAAAAGAATTATGTATATATATATATACATTGTTATATTTTCTAGGAATCATAAATACATCATCTATTATTTACAAAAGATATAGAAAATGGAAATTCTCTACTGTGTACGCTCTTCGCTCCCGTGCAAACTCGGCCCAACTCGGCACAAGGCCGCTCGGCCCAGCGCGCCGCACACCACGAGATCGCCGCGTTGACTCCGCGTCCGCGTGGACGCCGCATCGAAACCACGGACGCCGTCTTTCCTCCTCGCGCACGTGAAGCATGGCTGTCGAAGATATTTTCCGGCGCACCAACCTTCTCGACGACAGCTAGCCCCTCTGCTGACTTCCTGTGCCGAGGTCGCCGTGGCCGCCGACCGCCCTACTGTTTCCGCTGACCCACTGTGCCGAACCGACCTACCTCGCCTATAAAAGGCGCCGGCGAGCTCGCCGCGGACATCAACGAGGAAGCAAGAATCGGGGGGAAGGATAGAAGGGCGCCGACGAGGCTGAGCTCCGCACTCTGCTCCACCACGCCCCTGCTCTCCCCTTCTCCCTCTGCCTCCTCTCCGCCGCGCCAGAATCCCACTGCCCGGCCAACTCTGCCCGAGGTCGAGCAACGTGGGCGATTTTGGCTACCGGGACGTCTCCTTGTGCGTGCGGGTTGGGGAATGGTGTTGCCCCCACTTTCACCAACTGTCTTTTTTTTTCTTTTTTTTCTTTTTTGATAACGGGCAGTTTTATTATTTAGCAGCAGGCAGCTGCTATCAGGGTGAAATGATCACCAAGTATATTGTTTATGGCTGTCAACATGGGACAGCTGAACACATGATGAGGATTATTACAATTTGCCTGAAAGGCATTTGGGCTTACATCATCTAAGAGATGCGCTTTATGAGCTAAAGAATGCGCAGTTGTGTTCAGCTTTATGTCAATTTTGAAGACTCTTCCTCCATTAACTGAGATTATGTTGCTGACTATCTGAGTAATAGGCTTGATATCCCATCGAGGTGGATTTGAATGATCAGCACCATTGAAGAAGGTGGCAAGTTGTTGATTATCTGTCAAGAAGAAAGGCTGGCTGACCCTCAGAGCATTGAGAATCTGGGCTCCGAGTGATAAAGCCGCAGCTTCTGCCATGATCACCGAATTGCAGTTCTTTTTGACAGCCTTTATGTATGCTGTTGAGGCAGTTTGCTGGTTGGTGTCGATGAAGAATACTCCCAATCCTGCATTTCTTGATACCTGCATAGAATTATCTGGTGCAATCGCTGTATCTGCATAGCATCTGAAACCAGGCAATGCTGCCGGTAACAGACACTTGAAGAGTGGTGGGCCTGGCAACCCACTAGATTGATCAATTGACACATGGATTAGTCGGTCATTTCTGTCGCCATTTCCCTGGACAATGTATGTTCCTGCAAGAGAAGCGTTATCTTGCTGGTTTGCAAGAACCACCTGATCATTGTCAGGTGTGACTTGATCTTCGTCATCTGTAGTTATCCTTATGTCCGCAGCAACAGCATAATGTACCTGCAACACTGACCACTTTGTTTTATTGAAACGAGCATCATTTCTTGCTTTCCATATGTAACATAGTGTAGTCATGATTTTTTGAAATTCAGTTTTATTTGTGTTTGCGCTAATGATTGTTCCATCTTGCTCCTACGGAAGATTTAAGTGAGCAAAGGCGGCGAGGCAGAGAACCAGACTGCTCTCGCAAAGCTGCAGTGAAAGAATAGGTGAGAGTCATTTTCAATCATATTGCATACTGAACAATGTTTATCTATTTTGGTTGATCTATTTCCTGCTCGTTCACCAGTTGCAAGAGCTCTCCGTACTAGTCTCCAAACAAACGCTTTTATGCAGGGCGCGAGTGTTTTATGCTTCCAAGCTCTAGTTAAGATCTGCAAGGCAGAATCAGAGATGCTCCTAGTGCCTTGTTGAGGCACTTGAGCCAGCACATTACTGTCAAGAGTAAGAAAGGCCTCTTTTGAAGTGCAGATACCTTTTTTAGATGGCACCCATCGTAGTTTGTCTGCTTCTTGTGAGGGCACCACCTGCACTGAAGTAATGCAATCTGTACCTTGTTCATCAAATATTTTAGCAATAAGATCAGTATCCCATTTGAGGGATTGATTATTCCAAAGATCAGAGATCTTGTTAGGTAAATGCTGGACTGTGACTGGGAGCTTTAAGTGGTCATGGATGTTCTCCCAGACTTCGCACCAGGGTGAGGACCAAATACTGGAGCTACCTTTATGCACCTGAAGAATACAGTGTTTGTGAAGCAAATGTTTGACCAGTAAAATCGATGACCAGAAAACAGATTTCGTGGAGTTTTGTTTATTGGCAGTCCAGATTGAGGAATGGGGATAATATTTAGCTCGTAGAATGGATGATAGAAATGGATTTTTATCAGTGGCAATGTTCCAAGCAGCATTAATCAAAAGGCTCTTATTGATTTTAAAAACATCCCTTATCCCAATACCTCCCCTTGTCTTTTGGTTTGCACATATCATCCCATGATCTGAAATGGAAGGGAGCAGTAGCATTTTCTTCTTGCACACCAGCCCACCAAAATTTTCGAACGATAGAAATTATTTTGCCAACAAAGCGTTTAGAGAAAAGCATAGTAGACATGTAATAAATTGGTATGGAGGACAGAACAGAGTTAATGTATACCAGTCTACCAGCATGATTTAGTTTGTTTGCTTTAATAGAAGTAAGTTTAGCCCTAAATTTATTTAGGATAAAGTTGTAAGCATTATTTCTGTCTGGTTAAAAAGTAGAGGATGACCTAGATAGATAGAATTAGGAGCAAGGTCATTGACAGGAAAAAAAAAAACTTTTTACCTCATTCTTGTTGGTGGCATAAACATTTCTACTGAAAAGAATGTGAGATTTAGACAGATTGGGCGTTTGACCTAAAACATTACAAAAATCATATAAAATCAATCTAATGGTATTAGCCTCATTAGCATTAGAAGTGAATGAATATTGGGACAGTCAGGCCCAGAGTGACACCCTTGATGTTGTGGTTCTCCATATTATTCTGCAAACAGATAGATAATTTATTTGCTGCTAGGACAAACAAGTAGGGAGAGAGGGGACAACTTTGTCTAATGCCTCTTTGAGGATGAATAGCAGGAGATGGTTCACCATTGATAATCACAGAGAGGTTAGTAGTAGAGATACATTGGTGAACTAAGTGAATGAAATGATCTTTAAATCCATGTCTTCTCATAGCAGCAACAATGAAAGACCATTTAATTCTATCAAAAGCTTTAGCAAGATCAATTTTAAGAAGAAAAGCCTTTTGTTTCCAAGATTTGAGCCCAAAAGAGTGAACAATTTCTTGTGCAATTATAATGTTAGAAGCTATAAGTCTACCCTGTACAAAAGCTGATTGACACTAGTACACAAATTTTAGTGGAGGCGGTTGTTTTTGGTTAATGGAGGCGGGCAGGGGCAACCGCCTCCAACGATAGGTCACGATTACGTTGCCCCTTAATCGTGACCTATCGTTGGAGGCGGTTGCCCCTGCCCGCCTCCATTAATACCTTAACGGAGGCAGGCGCCATAAGACAACCACCTCCATTAATAAGCGTTAACGGAGGCAGGCGCCATTAACTAACCGCCTTCACTAATACTTTAATGGAGGCAGCCACGGTAATAATACCCGCCTTGTTAAATAATTTCAGAAAATAAAAAAGACCCACCGAGCCTGGTCCTGCACGTCACTGAAAGGTCCAAATTGGCTAGAGGGGGGTGAATAGCCTAAATTAAAACTCTACAAATCACTAGAGCAAAGATTAGTAACACAAATGACAATAAATACGGTTTGCTATAGCTCTAAGTGTTAAGTAAGCCACCTAGTTGCAATTCTAGTTACCTAATGTCTCTGGCACACACAAGCTGGTTGCTACAACTACTACTACCTAGAGTGCTAGCAACAAGAACAAGCACAACTAAATAAGGTATAACACAAGGTAAAGTTGAGATAAGTAAACGATGGGAAGATGATTTTATACCGACATGTAGAGGCAAGTGAACCAATGAAGAATACCAATGTGAAACCAATCACCGGGAGACAATCAATCACACTCACTTTTTAAGTTGAAATAATTTAGAGATTCAAATTCTGGTTTGAACTTGACATTTTCAAATTTCAAAATTTGAATTGTGTAAAATATTGTCACATCCAAGTTTGACCAAACTTAAATGCTGGAGCATGATTTTAGAAATTTTTAGGAAAAAATCATCACATTTGGAGTTAGTATGAAGAAGAAAAACTAGTTACAAAGTTTCTCCACAGATTAAAAAGAGAAATTGCATTATTCTAGATGATCATAATGAACAGTGTGATTTCTCTTTTTAATCTATGGGTAAACTTTGTAACTAGTTTTTCTCCCTTATACTAACTCCAAATGTGATGATTTTTTCCTAAAATTTTCTAAAATCATTCTCTGTCATGTTATTGTTTTGCTTTTGTCAATATTTACATATGAAAAGTTTGAGCAATTCAAATTTTGAATTTTAAAAAAAGCAACTTCAAACAAGATTTTAAAACCCCAAATGATTTCAGCTGAAAAAGTGATGAATACCAAAGTTGAATAGCTCATCAAGATCTACCACTTTTATTTTGGTCATTTATTCATCCGACAAAGTGGTAATAACATACGAGACATGTGTAAGTTTTGTAAACCATACGAGACATGTGTAAGTTTTGTGAACAACATATGCTAACAGTTTGTCAAATAAAAAAATGACCAAAATAAAAGTTGTAGATCTTGATGAGTCATACAACTTTGGTATTCATCAATTTTCAGAAGAAATCATTTGATGTTTCAAAATTTGGTTTGAACCTGTCATTTTTTAAATTTGAAAATTTGAACTATTCAAATTTTGTCAAATGACAATATGACCAAAATAAAAGTTGTAGAACTTGATGAATTGAACAACTTTGGTATTCATCACTTTTTTAGCTAAAATCATTTAGGGTTTTAAAATTTGGTTTGAACTTGTCGTTTTTATAAAATTCAAACTTTGAAATGTTCAAATTTAGTCAAATGACAAGAACACCAAAATCAAAGTTGTACATCTTGATGATTACTACAAATTTGATGTTCACATCATTTTCATTTTACACCATTTATTGTCTCAAAAACATTTACTAAGATTGGGTTTGGATTTTCTATTTAAAAAAATTAATTAAAAAATATTTGTAGGGGGGCTGAATCAAGAACCGCCCCTAGAAATGCATTTGTAGGGGCGGCTCACTCACCAACTGCCCCTACAAACCTCCCCGAGTATATATGGCACGTCCACGCAGGAAGCGAAAAATTGGCTAAGTGTTGGGCGAAATCCTTCTCCTCGATGTTGTCAGGCTGCCAAAATCCGCCGCCTCCTCCTCCTCCCTGTGCTCATCACCGCCGCCTCCTCCCCCTCCATGACCCCTCCGGTGCCGACCCCCGCGGTTAGGGTTTGACCGCCGCAACGCCGGCCGCTGCCCTCGCCGGCCCTCGCCGCCCTCTCCGCTGCCCTTGTCGGCCCGTGCTTGTGCGCTCCCCCACCCGGCCGTGTGCTCCTCCTCTCCAACCTTGCCGGGGCTACGGTGTGAGGCCGCGTGGCTGCTGCCCTCGCCGGTTGTGTCCTCTCCGACGACCTCACCGGTGCTAGGATTTGAGCCGCACGGCTGCCGCCGCCGTCCTCACTGGCCCGTGCTTGTGCTCGTCCTCTCCAAGATCCTCTGTGACCTCCACTCCGACCTCCTCTTCGACCTCCACTCCGACCTCTTCTGCTGGTATGCACAAACCATTCTTCTCTCTTCCTCAACCCCTTCTCCTCCATGCTAATGCTGCTATCCTTCCATGCTTGTTGATGCTAATGCTTGTTGAGTAATGGTTGAGCAATGTTGTGTTTCTTGATATCCTTCCAAACCTACCTGTCCTACTTGAGCAATGGTTAGTTGGTGAGTTGGATGGTTTTGGAATCTTCGATGTTCATGATGTGAGAATTGAGTTGGCCCATTTTGTTTCACACTGAGCAAAGTGCCTTAGGTCAATGATGTGAGAATTGCAAGCGCAGGAGGAGCACCCTTAGGTGTTGCAGCTGCGTCTTGCTTGAGATTGTTGTCTGCATTTTTTTGTTGCTAATGAACAGTACACCCCCATAGTGCATCCTCTGTGTCTATGTAGCACTATTTTCTATTGGTATTTCTAGACTGATTAGTAGCTTTGATGAGAACTTGTAATATTAATTGAGACCTAAGGCACTTTGCAATAATGTTTCTATGCATTGCAAAATTCTGATGAGGCACCACCCATCATTACCATGAGAACTTGTAATATTTTTTGTTTTGAACTATGCCAATGTCACTGCCAATGATGCCTAAACCCAAATCAGAGCACATGCCATGCTGCCTTTATTGGAATTTTTGTTTTTGGCTTGAGTACACTAAATTGAGATGAATTGGGATGAGATTGAGATGCATTGGGATAAGTTTCAAATGATTGTTCAGTTTAAAATATTTGGAAGGCTTAAAGTCTATCAATGCACCCATGGTTCAGGCATGAGTAGTTCTTGGCAAGTTTAACTGTTGTCATTTGATTTATTTTCTCCAAGGTTTCTCTACTCAACTCTACTCTCTACACACATGTGCACCTATGATACTGTCACTATATCTTCTCTAAGTCACTTAACTTTGAAATTTGGCTTCAATTTTATTTCATTGTTGATTGTTCCAAGCTCATCATTGTATCTCTATCCATATCTGAATCTGCAACAGCAGAGTAGCTGCACAGACCAAGGTCTGTTCAATTTCTTGTGCAACAATAGATCATGTAGAACTGAAGAAAATTAGGTGGTCTACTTTATTTGCTTGTCGATCTGGTGGTCTTGTATGTGACCATATGTGTTCATTATGGCTAGCTGCTAAGTCTCGATTAGAGATTGTTATCATTGCAGCGGTGCACAATCAGCATGCTAGCTCTACCTAGATATATGCCTGCTGAACTAAAACTGAATTCTGTCAGTTCAGTTTTAGGGTGTCCTAAAACTGAACTCTGTCAGCAATTTCATGTGGATAATAACTATTGCATCCCATACCTTGTTTACAGTATGCTTGGTTACATTGCATAACTGAGCAAAGTGCCTTAGGTCAATGATGTTATTGTGCTTTTGGATATGATGATGAATATTTTGATTTTTACATACTGAGCAAAGTGCCTTAGGTCAATGATGTTATTGTGTTTCTTGGACATGATGATGGATATTTTGTTTTTTACACATTGAGCAATGTGCCTTAGGCCAATGATGTTATTGTTGATCTTGGACATGATGATGGCTATTTTGATTTTTATATACTTGTAGGCGCAGGAGGAGCACCCTTAGGTGCGGCAGCTGCGCCTTGCTAAACATTGTTGACTACAATTTTTGCTTGCTACTAATCAGTACACCTCTACGGTAGCTTTGATGAGAACTTGCAATATTAATTGAGACCTAAGGCACTTTGCAATGACGTTGAATATTAGCTCATTCTTTTTCACAGTTCATATTGAGACCTAAGGCACTATGTAATGATGTTGAGTATTAGCTTATTCTTTTTCACAGTTCATATTGAGACCTAAGACACTTTGCAATGATGTTGATTATTAACTCATTCTTTTGCTATCTAACTCTCCTGCTGCTGTCCAACTCTCCTCACCCCACTCCTGTCCTCTCCTACTGCTATCCAACTCTCCTCTCCTCTCCACTCCTGTCTTATCCTACTGTTATCCAACTCTCCTCTCCTCTCCACTCCTGTCCTCTCCTACTACTGTCCAACTCTCCTCTTCTCTCCTACTACTCTACTACTACTACTCTCCTCTCCTCCTACTCCTCCTCTACTCTATGTTGTCCTCCTCTTCTACTACTCTAGTCTACTCTACTTGTCCTACGCTGCTAGTTACTTGCTGCTAGTAGTATACTTCTTTGTGGCATATGCTGGTCCTATACTACTAACTTAGCACTGCAATTGAGATGATGAAGATGATTTTTTCTGCCATTGCTAAATCTTTACTGTCCTGTCATACTACTACTGCTGCTGCTATATTTTTGCCAAGCACCAGGTGATATATTTTTTTTGGGCAGACAGTGGCTGCTCTAGTTGTTTTGGTAAACAACTGTTGCTTGGTGGATTTGCAGGGGTCTTCCAACCATGTGGCTACAACTGCTGCTTTTTTTTGCCAACTCTTCCCTCTCCTCTCCTCTCCTAGCTTCCCACTTAGGTAGTAATCCTCAATACCAACACGTTCGTGAGACTGAAAGGCTAGCTCTAGACCGTTGATAGCTTGTTGAACGGTTTAGACTTGTGAATTTAGACTGTAATAATGGACTTGTGAATTATGACCTATAAATTTAGACTATGTAATAATGATGGACTTGTGGATTATGACTTATGAATTGGACTTCTAATGATGGTCTATATAATGCTCTTGTGTTTGTGGATGCATATATGTATATATGTGGTGGTCAGATTTGAATTTGAATTTGAATTATATATGCATATATGTATACATGCTGTGATCAGCTTTGAATGTATATTATTTATTTTTTTTCTGGAAAATACATTGTAGGGGCGGTTCTTGATTGAACCGCCCTTACAAATAGAAACAATAGAGGTGGCAAGTTCTACAACCACCCTTACAAATCGGTTTTTAGGGGCGGCTGACATTACTAGTCGCCCTTACAAATAGATTTTTAGGAGCGGCTAAAAACACCAGTCGCCCCTACAAATGGACCATTTATAGAAACGGTGTGGTCCGCCCCTACAAAGGCTCTGTAGCCGCCCCTAAAAACCCAGACTGTAGTAGTGAAATCATTTCAGGTACGCATACAAGAAGATAGCTGCATCCAGCATGTATGCACAAAATGTCCGCAGCTGCGTCAAGGTGTTCTTTTAATTCACCACCGAGATTGTTGGCAGGAGTAGTATTTTTGGGTGTCCCGTATGGCTGCTACTCCGCATTTGGATGGTTGCTAGATTGAGTAGGGTGCGTGTTGATTTCTTCCACCCATTCGTTGTCATCCAGTTTGATGGAGACGAAGAAGGCCAGGCTCTGGCTCCTCTGGTCGGTGTACAGCCCAAAGATGGCGAACATGGAGGTGCCCGAGGACCGCGAGGCGATGATGTTCTGGACGCCCTGGTCCCGGAACAGCAGTGGAGGCGGGTGGAATGCGTGGCCCTTCATCTGGATAGTGCCGTCAGTCCACACCAGGAGGGCACTCGGTGTCACTGCAGCCACGCTGTCGAGGGTGAGGATAAACAATGATGCATGCACCAAATTGTCTAAGACTCCAGGTACTCCATGTTTTTGGGTAACCCACAAGAATGGGGCAGGTTCTGTAATTAGATTTTTGGGACGGGTTGGGTTGACAGGAGAAGTTATTGAATTATGGGGTGGGGTGGGTTTTACCCCATTAGCAGGGCCAGGCACTGCCGACTTGGGCCTAGCTGCCTTGTTGCTGGTGTAGCATGTGGGGACATGGCAGTGCGATAATGTCGAGGGGGACGTCCGTTTGGTCGTCGTCGACGTTGCACCTTGGTCCATGTCTCCCTTTGAGCGATCCTAGGCGTCTCTGTCGATGTAGTTGGGGGCTCTTTCAGCGTCATGCGGGCGAGTTGCTCCTCCACCTGTGCTAGAGGCACCCATGATCCTCCGTCATCTTCTCCTCCTTGCCTTGATGGAGAGCGTGTCTCTACCGTCACCACGTTAACAGCATGGTAGTCAGGGTTGACAACATCAGGATCTAGTGTCACACCCAAAAATTCTTATTTTGGGCTGTGCATGAAAAATACTAAATAAAATAAATGATTTCAATATTTGAATAAATTTATTAGATAAAGTTAAAGTTGCTGCTAATTTAAATATAGAAAATTATGGTTTTAAACTTTTTTCATATTAATTTGGTAATGTGTGTTTGTGTGATGTTTGTCTTTGGTGTTGGTGAGTGCTATTATTTTCAAAATACCATAGGACGACGTTTACTTCTCATCAGAAAACTTTTTGGTATTTTTTGGATTTAAAATTTCAATTTCCGTGAGCTTAATCTTTTTCCTTGATCTCTTCATCAATCTTTTCATGAGCTCAAACTCATTTCGTTGAGTTCCTTATCTCTTCAAGAGTCTCCAGGATTTTGTCCATGATTTTTCTTAGCTCCGGGCTATTTTTCACGGCCAAAAAGGTAATTCTAGATTTTCTGAAATTATTTTTATTCACGGAATTAAAATAATCCCGAAATTAAGAAATTCTGAAAAGTTTCCAAACCCTATAACTATATATATATGCCGGCGTAGCCCTCGACGCCCTGGTTTCAGAAGTATAACCCTTATCGCGAGCCGTCGCTCGTAGCCCTCTCCACCCATCGCCGAAGTTCTTCATCTACAGCTTGCGTTCCGGCGAACTCTCCGACGAGCTTTTCCGGCCAAACCGTCGCATCCTGACGACAGCCACCACCGCTAAGAGACAGCCCTCGTCGTTCTCTACACCGTGGTATATCCGTTCGCGCAAATCCATCGCCGTTTCATCGAGTTCCCATCTCATCTTGCTTCTCTCCAGCGAGGTTCCACCATGGCTGACCGGAGCTCCTCCAAGTCCAAGGTAGAAGATGATACTATTTACAGTTTTGCCACTAATTTTGTTTTAATCATAAAATCTCTGTTTTAACTCCGATTTGACCCGTTCAAGTTGCGTTAGATTCGTATTTGCGAGCTCTACATGTTAGTGTAGCTGTACAGTAGGTTTGGAAAGTTTAATTTTCGAGTTTATACTAAAATAATTATTTATCTATAGGAAATCTTAGAAAATTCATAACTTTCACGTTTTAAATCCGAATTTCGTGATCTTTACGTCTGTGTGATCGTAGTAACGTGTAGAAGAGTTTTACAAACTTTTTATACTATTTTGCTACTGTTGGTGTACTGTTTTAATTATGTTTCTTTGTTTACTTCGTGTATGATTGCTCGGATGATTGTGTGTTGATGCTTGATGATCGAGTATAGACGGTGAGCAGTTCTTGACGATCAGGAGTATTATTTTGAGCCAGACCAGCAGTATCATCAGGAAAGCTTTGATCAAGGCAAGTATAACATGGGACTATCCTTGTTACCTATTCACTAAAATTATCATACATATGCATGTGTCCTCCTTGACAACCATAGAGATTATAACTTAGCTATTGATATCTTGTTTCCTTGTCACCTATGAGTTATGCATTTGGGTAGCTATTGTTAGTGCTTAATTATGAACAATGATCTTGTAATTTGATTAATGGATTAAGCAACCAACCATTAAGATGATTTTATTACTGTTGAAAGGGGGCTAGAGCAAGGGGTTATATTATTGCTCTAGTTACTCTCCGTAAGGACTTACCTGTAAGTGATAACCGGGATTGACAGTACAGCTGTGAGGACTATATGGCTCTGGCTCTAGTTGTTCAAGAGACCTTTTCTAGCTTGTTAGTGGTTACCTTAAATGTCGTAAGAATGGCTTGCCACGTTGGGTGTAGGACAACCTCTAGTCTATGAGTATAGCCGAGAAGGAATTGTACCATTTGAAAAGGGGTTCCTACATCTGCCTGTCGAGTGAATCTAATGGCCCTAACTTGTTAGACGAACTTTTGAATGGCTTTATATGGTCTCTGATGTTTTGGACCTTGCAAACCCATGCATTTGGAAATCATGACTCACAGTGAAAGTGTACACCTCTGCGCAGAGTTTAATAAACTGGTATACTAGCCGTGCTCACAGACACGAGCGGCCTTAGAGATTCTTACAGAATAGTTGATCACCGTTGTTATATCATGCTTAATTATTGTTGTTACTATTATGCTCATGTTAATGCTATTCATTATCCTTATTACAATTGATCATTGATTCATTAATGGGAATTGGAATACCTTGATGCTACTCATTTGCTAATTATATGATGATTAAAAGCTAAACACAGTCAAACAGTGTCTAACCTTTTGTGTCTCATGAACCCTGTGTTATACTTGTTGAGTTCGACATGGACTCACTCTTCCTATTTCCCCCACATCTCAGTGTGTAGTGAGGTGCTGCTTAGAAGAAGGATGAAGGTGTAGTGGAGTTTTCAGAAGTCTTTCAGAAGTATTTGGCATACGGAGCCACTAGTCAGCCGTCCCTAAGAGGAATGGAGCTTGAAGTTTAGTCATTGTTCCGCGATACTCTGATGTAAGTGTTATTATAGATATGTGTACGTTAAATAAATAATATTGTTTCTGATACTTTTTCATTCTGACATATGTGTGGACTTCCTGGGCATACATATGATTAGCCTGGTTTTGTTCTTTAGAAAACCAAGTGTGACATCTAGGTTGATCCTCTTCTCGTTGATGACTCTTTGAAGCCAGCTTTGAAGGCGATGCAATCCTCAATCGGGTGGTCGACGTACCTGTGATATGGGCAATACAAGGGGTTGCCATCCATGTTTACTTGCTCCGAGCGCTGTGGCTTGGGAAGGTTGAGTGCCTTATGCTCCATCAGCTGCTCGAACATGTCCTTCACCAACTCCCGCTTGAAGATGTATTGTTTCTTGAGAAGGTCTTGAGATGCTCCATGAGCTGTACTAATATCTTAGGGAATTTGGTGCTTCTACCCCTATTCCAAAGTCCAATGGTGATTTTGCCCCTCTTTTTTTAACTTTGTGATTTCACCTTTGTTTTTTCAAACAAAGCTTCCATTTACCCCTACTTTGTACCAGCGTTTGAAATGGTTGGATTAAATGGTACAAAAAAATAAAAAAGACACCTACATGAAAAGACAAAGATACCCCTCAGAAACTTCCCTTCCCTTCTTTCTCACTCGCTCACAGTCGTACCGTTCGCAAACGCTAGCGAGTCGCATGTTAGGGTTTTGCATTCCCTGGCGGCGGCGCGGCTCCCGTCGGCCTCTTCCTCCCTCCACCCCGCTCCCCCCGGCTCGTGCCTGCGGCAGCTAGGGCGTCGCGCGGCCTTCAGGTTCTCAGCCGCCATCCCCCGGCCCACACAGCCTCATCCCTCTCTTCCACTCCTCATCTCGATCCAGATCCTCAAGGGTGAGCGCACGGGAGATGAGGACAGTGGCATGGTGGCGGCGTGCGAGGAGGTTGTTGTGGCTTAGGCTGTCCTGCACCGCCGCACGGGAGCTCGGCAGCTCCTATGCGTATGCTGTCCACGGTAAGATCCAATCCTCATACCAAATTCAATTCCTTTCCGTCTCTTTCATTATTCCTTCTTTTTCTTTATTCCTTCTACAGATCCATGAGGTCACGCGCGGTTGGTCGAACTAAAATATCTACATGTACCATCTAATTGCAAAATTTGTTATGTGTGACCATGTAATTATAATTTAGAAGAAGACAAGTTTCATTTGGATTTGTTTATATATATATTGGTGGGACAAGATTTATTTGGATGTGTGTTTCTCAAGCTGTGAAGAAAGAGTATACTGTGCAAGCTGATTTCTCGAGCTGTGATTGGGTAATTCGGGAGTACCCGTACCCAAAACCGATAGCTGTGAGATATGTTTATATGGATCGTTAGCTGGAATAGTTAGCTGGAATACTGTTGATTTTTTCTAAAAATTATTGAATTTTGCACTGATTCAACTTTATAATTCTGTATCAAAATTGCCAAATTGCTCATCTGAAAAATAAACACAAATATCAAAATAAAACAGGTGTAAAAATACATGAGCAAAGTTGTCCATTTATCCTAAAGTTAACGGCGTTAGAGTGACTTAACAGACTGGGGGTAAAGTCTCCCTCCGTTTTGAAATCGCAGGGGTAAAATCACAAAGCTAAAAAAATGAGGGCAAAATCACCATTTGGCTTCAAAACAGGGGTAGAAACGCTTAAGCCCCTATATCTTAACATCACCAACATACAATAATTAACACCTAGAAACGACATAGGCAATTTTGTCTGGTCCTGTTCTTTCGGATCTAGTGAGCTTCAATCATGCACCAACTATGTCGTTTGTATAATGATTCCACAACATGCATGACTAAAATAGTGCTCTTAACAATGGTGCAACATGTCATCACGTTGTGATGCGTGAAATATGTTATGCTGGAGGTTGCTGCAGGTGTCAGGATTGTACCAAATATGTAGTTTGTATAATGATTCCACAAGATGCATGAAATTGTCTGCGTGGACTGCAGCAGATGGAGGTAAGCTTGTTTCATTCTAGTTTCAATAAAACTACACTAGACTGGAGGAGTAGCAATAAAACACTAGTCTTTGGTATTTGTGCAAGGGGTCCTTGGAAAACTAGACTGACTTACTCCCTCGGTATCGGATTTAGATGTCGTTTAGGACAGCGACACAGTCTCCAAAACACAACTTTGACCTCTTGTTTTTATAAAAAATATTTATGAAAAAGTGATATATGTATACTTTTATGAAAGTATTTTTCAAGACAAATCTATTCATATAATTTTTACATTTGCAAACTCAACAACTTAAAAGTTATTGATGACTTATATTCTCAATGTTTGACTCAAACCTTGTCCAAAACGACTTCTAAATCCGATACGGAGGCAGTATTGATGTCAGGCTCAATTACACGAGGGACATACAAACACTAGACTGGAAGAGTAGCAATTCCTTCGGATTTCGCTGATGAGTCGCCACGCAAAGGTTGGGCGCTCATATGACTCCTTCTGATCATGAAGGAGAGGCCGAGATGGAATGCCATGTAAACAAGCACGCCTAAGATCAGCAGCAAGACATACACAGTTGTCTTCCACCCCCTGCTCGAGCCGGCTGCGTAGGCAACTAGGAGGCCAAGCAAGTCCAGCACAATTGTTGTGTTCATCACCACAAGCCACCTCCTGCGCCATTTCTCGTTGCGAACGCCAATTAGCTTCTCTGGTGGTACCAGGAGCAGCAGGATGACCACGACGGACGCCATGAACGAGGTGGAGTTGCTGTAGAAGAAAGCCAGGTACCGGTGCCTCCTGTTGTCATGCATTACCGAGTTGCCGGCTTCGTACCCACCGCTGCTCTGCCAAGCTCTGCCCGGCGGCTCTAGGCCGGCCTGGTAAGTGACACTTGCCACAAGGATCCCTAGCAACATGAGGTACTTACGGTTGGCATGTATGCTCTTCTTTTTCTTGGTGTCCTCGTCGTCCTTGTCTTGTGTGTTGGTCTCTATTCGTGCCCCTTGTGGAGTTTTGCTGCAGCCCGTGAAACAAAACACCAGGAACAGTAGGACTATGAAGAAAATGACCACTGCCACCAACACGAATATGTAGATGGATGTCTTCAAATGCTGCGTGCTTCCGGCAGCGTAGGCGCCCATGAGGCCAAACAAGCCTACCCCCGTGCACACGGACAGCGCGTGCGTCCGGATGGCTGGCCTGTACAGGTTGGGGTTGACGAGGAGGAGGATGAGGGCGATGGACAGCATGAAGCTCACCGAGTTGCAGTAGAAGAAGGCCTTGTAGCGGCGCGGGAAGTTGTACAAGAGGATCGAGTCACCGGCGTGGTGCCCGGACTGGTCGTCCTGGAGCAGGAACCCTCCTGGCGGAGTGAGGCCAGCTTGGTAGGTGATGGTCGCCGCCAAGATGGCGAAGAGGAGCAACCGCTTGCGCGTCTTCTCCACCAACTCATTGTCACTCTCGCTCCTTGTGCGCGTGTCGCCCTCCAGCGTGATGAAGATGACGTGGATGACCACGTAGACGAGGACGGCGCCAGCCAATGCCATGGCATGGATGGATGTGTTCACGTCCCGGGAGCTCCCTGCCGCGTATGCACCGATGAGGCCGAAGAGGTCCAGTATCATGACCGCCTCCAGCACATGGTGCTTAAGCAGAAGCTTCCTCTGGACCAGCACGATGGCGACCAGGGACGCCACCAGCGACACCGAGTTGCAGTAGAAGAAAGCCTTGTACCGCCGAGCATTCGTCGTCAGGAGGATCGGGTCACCGGCGGTGTGGCCACCACTGTTGTCTTGCCAGACACCGCCCGGCGGGTCTAACCCCGCTTGGTAGGTGATCGTCGCTGCCAGAGTGGCGAGCAGCAGAACAAGAGAGCGAGCCTTGTCAGCTGCTTTCTGCTTCTCTGTTTTACCCTCCGTGACCCTGATTCGGAGAGAAATTATATTAAATAAAAGAGTTCAGTGCAATCAATATTGAATGTTGTGAATGCCAATGATTTGCAAAGGAAGAGTGAGCGGTACCAAATTGACGCAAACTCTGAATACTACCTGCCATTGGTGTTCATGCGACCATTTCGTGTTGATGGTGTTGATGGCTCTCGCAACACTTTGGTCCTGTTGATGGCCCTTGCAACCATTAGGAGCAAGAGGAATAAACATATTTATTTCAATTTCAACTGCAATGTTGAACATTATTAGTTACCTGAAAAAAAATTTCATTTCTTTCCATTTGGCGTGGATGTGATCTGCGACAAAGTAGAGGATCGAAATGCACAGCAGAACGGCAGCTATCAGGCTGAACACATAGATGGTCGTGTCGGTCTGCCTGCAGCTGCCGGCGTTGTACGCGCCGATGAGGCTGACGAGCGCGACGACGATGAACCCGTAGGCATTGATCTCGCGGAGCTTCGTGTCCAGAAGCACCACGATGATGAGCAGTGACGCGACGAATGCTGTGGTGTTGAAGCCGAAGAATACGGCCAGGCGCGTGTTGTGGTGGTCCTTGAGGATGGCGTCGCCGGGGCGGTGCCCGGCGCCAGCGCTGTCCCAGAAGCCCCCTGGCGTGCTCAGCCCGGCCAAGTACGTGATGCTCACGGCGAACGTCGCGAGAAGCATCAGGACCTTGCGGAAGCGATCGTTCGCCTTGTCTTGTTCGACCTTGTTGTTGCCGGGCACTGAAGCAAGCGCCGCCATCAGGGCCCTGCGCAACCTTTTTTTCGGCTTCTGCCGTTCTTTTTCTTTTTCGGGGGCGCCGCCGCCGGAACCGGAGTGGTGAGGGTTTCCGCCAGCCACCGAAGCAAGCGCATCGGCCGGGACCGGTTGCCGTTCTTCGACTTGGCCTCCGGGCACGCCGCCGGAGCCGGTGTCGGTGAAGCACGAGGCCACCGCCACCTGACCAACGAGGTAGAAGAAGACGACGCCCACCAGCACCGAGGAGTAGACGGTGGTGAACGTGTCCCAGCAGGTGCCAGCGGCGTAGGCTCCCATGAGGCTGAGCAGGTCCAACACCATGGCCGCCTGCAGCGTCCGAACTGCGATCCATTGTCTCTTCATGTACTGGACGATGATCTTGGAGCCGGAGTACTTGTCCTTGTAGTCGTCCAGGTAGGCGAGGGTGAGGGTGATGATGATGACCACGAGCGACGCGGCGAACGCGGTGGCGTTGCAGTAGAAGAAGGCCAGGAACCGCTTGTGGTGGGTGTCCCGGATGACGGGGTCACCGGCGATGTGCCCATCGGCCGTGTCCTGCCAGACGTCCCCCGGCGGGCTGAACCCGGCAGCGTAGGTCACGGTGGCCACCAGCGAGGCCAGCAGCAGGATGTACTTGCGGAGCTCCAAAGTGACTTTGGTGGAAGTAGCATTTTGGCTGTTGTTGGGAGCTGTTTGGTGATCGATGGTATCAAGCTCGGCTTGTGGCATGGTGTCAAGATCTAGATCCTCCATTTGCAATCGCAACCTCAACTAGCTAGGACACGGTGTTTCAAGCTCTCTCTGATCAGATATATAAGGGGGCACATGTGGTGCTGTTGGTCAGCAAGGCAGCGTGACTAAAGTAGAAGCCCTAAACATAAAATATGACGATAGGCATCATCGTCAAGATGACACTAATTGTAGGGCAGCTTCCTAATGCTTTGGGAAAGCATATATATATATATATATATATATATATATATATATATATATATATATATATATATATATATATATATATATATATATATATATAGTGTATTCCTTCCAATCACGCGCAACCAGATTTAAGTGTCAAGCTAAGAACATCTCCAACGGACCCTGTTTATTTGGACCTCATCCTACATTTGGTTGCTTATGGATAAAAACCTCAGAACAGAAGAACGAATTTAGACATGAAAAGCTTATATAGAGTAGTGGAACCAAATGTCGGCCTGTTCGGTACAGCTCAATTTATCAGCTTTTGTTGGCTTTGGCACTAAAAGCAACTTATCAATAGAGCTGAATCTGTTTTTTTAAATGTTTGGTAAAAACAGCTTCTTAGAGAAGAGAGAGAGAGAGCCAATAGAAGCTAGTATTTTCAGGAGAGGAGCTGAAAACAGCTTTTAGAGAGAAGCTGTCTCATCAAGACATGTTTGGTAGGAGAAGCTTTGTGAAGCTGGGGGCAGAAGCCCTACCAAACAAGCACGTAAAAACTAGTGGAATCAAATATTCATTTTTTTACTATTGCTTGTCGTCTCATGTAAAGGTGTTCCCTAATTATAATTACACAAGGGTGGGATCGAAAGAAGTTAAGAATGCAAATCATTTAAAAACAAGATGGTCATTGACCAATGCAATTTCCGGTCTTCCCCTCATGTTAAATCTATCGGGAACGTTGCTTCGGGGAAGCTGACTTCTACTTGGGCTGCGGCTTCTCGCTCCTATGGTCCGTACCGAAGGTAATCTCTAAAAAGTAATTGCAAACTCATCGCAATTAACGAGGTCAACTAAAGTTAGTTAGCCTAGAAATACCAAGGGGGTGGTGTCCTTCACGTGCCATCATCCCCCAAGGCGCCAAGCCAACAAGAAAAACCATGAGGTAGTACAACCTGATGTAGATACTTGCGTAGTTTACATTTACATGAGTGAAGTGCAGGTGCAGGTTTTATATATTGTATGTATGAACTGTGATGATGACCACCATCCTTAAAACTGTGAATCTGTGATGTGATGCACTCCCTCCGTCCCAAATTAACTGTCGTTTTGGGGTTTTTTTACCATAAGTTTGACTAGATTTATAAAAAATACGTGCAATACTTGTATCTTCAAATAAATTTATTATGAAAATAGATTAAAAGATCTATCTAATGATATTAATTGTGTACTATAAAATTAATATATTTTTTTTATATAAAATTAGTTAAAGTTATTTCTCGGAAATAACGAGAACGGCAGTTATTTTGGGACAGAGGGATTAGAATGGATGGCAACCATAATATACTCCCTCCTTTCCAAAATAGATGTCATTCTCGCTTTCCGATAAATCAACCTTTCTCAACTTTGATCAATTATATATAAAAATATTAATATTTATAGTACATTATTAGTATCATTAGATAGATTGTTGAATATACTTTCATAATAAAATTGTTTGGAGATATAAATGTTGCACGCATTTTCTATAAATTTAGTCAAAGTTGTAAATGTTTGATCCGCACACATCTCATAACGACCTCTGTTTTGAGACAGATGGAGTACAATACAACTAACTACCGTACCATATAGTACAGACATCATATAGTACAGACATGTATCTAATCTGTCATTGACTTGGCTCTGGGCGAGTCGCCGGGGAAGATGCCTCGCATCTGCGACGTACTTCCTCCGTCGGTAAAAACACGCAACTATGGGTTGCGTGTCAGAAAAAGTAATCCACGTTTGACTAAGTTTTTAGTAAATAGTATTCATATTTATGGTTCCAAATCAATTTATTATGAAAATATATTTTATAATTAATCTAAGTATGTTTATTTGATATCATAAACATTGATATTTTTTTATCTATAATTGGTCAAAGTTAACATACTCCCTCCACGTTGGTAAAAGAAGTCGTTTTGGACAAGGTTTGGGTCAAACATTGGAAATATAAATCATGAATAACTTTTAAGTTGTTGAGTTTGGAAATGTGAAAACAATATGAATAGATTTGTCTTGAAATATACTTTCATAAAAGTATACATATATCACGTTTGAATAAATATTTTTATAGAAAAATGAAGTCAAAGTTACGCTTTGGAGACCGTGTCGTTGTCTAACACCCTGTTCGTTTCGCTGGTTTATTATGCTGAAAGTACTGTTTGCTGGTTTGTTGTGAGAGAAAAACACTGCTGGATGGCTGCTGATTCTGCTAATAAGTCCAAACGAACAGGGTGTAAAACGATTTCTTTTACCAACATGGAGGGAGTACTAAAACGTAACACTGTGCTAGAATTGCATGTTTTCCTGGACGAAGGGAGTATGTACTGAATGAATATCCCTAAACTAAAGGCTGCCAAATCAGACACAAGGTACGTACTAACGTGCCTGCATGCATTTCTAATTGCAACTTGGAATGCAGCTTGGCAAAGCATCTCCGAGATGTGAACGCATGGGAGGTAAGTCTTTGATTTCAGATCTCCCGTCTCACATAAAGTAAGAAGTTTTAAAGCCCCAATGACCACCATGCGGGGACTTGTTGACTCGAGTCAGTTGTGCTGCTGGTTTGTTCCAGGCAGAGCCTGGATGTCGTTTCTTTGGACCCATTTTCACAAGAATCTATACAGCCGAAAACCTCCAATGCAAAAGAAAGGCTGGCGGTATGATCCGATTTGCAAAATCGTGTCATACGACTAACAAAACGGTGAATCATCTCTGCAAGGATTGCCCATTTAAAAATAGGTATAGAACTGTTAGGTTTAATCCCACATCGGTAATGATGATGGGGAGCACGACAAAAAAGACAGAGGCAGCCTCACCTATCAGCTGACTAGTCTTTTGGTTGAGTTAAGGCCTAAGACTTAGATAAGTTGTCGGCTTTGGTGGATCTAGGCACTGAGCAAGTGCTAGCTCATATGTATTGCGAGCCGGTATGGGTCCGTTGTGCACTCAGCCAAAGTGTATCTGAACATTTGGAATGAACGCACTCTAATAGTACATCTAATCTGTCATTGACTTGACTCTGGCGGACGTACTACTGAATGAATATTCCTAAACTAAAGTCTGCCAAATCAGACAACGAAGGGAGGTTAGTCTTTGATTTCTCCCGTCTCCTAAAGTAAAAGTTTTAAAGCCCCAATGACCACCATGCGTGGACTTGTTGACTCGAGCTGGTTGTGCTGATGGTTTGTTCCAGGCAGAGCCTAGATGTCGTTTCTTTGTTTGGACCTTTTTCACAAGAAGATTCTTGTACGGCCGAAAACCTCCAATGCAAAAGAAAGGCTGGCGTATGATCCGATTTGCAAAATCATGTCATACGACTAACAAAACGGTGAACCATCTCTGCAAAGATTGCCATTTAAAAAAAAGTCTAGAACTGTTAGGTTTATCACGCATCGGTAATTAATGGTGGAGGAGCACAACATATAAGGCGGGGGCAGCCCTCACCTATTACGCTAGTGTTTTAGGTTGGTTTAGGCCAAAGGCCTTAGAATATTGTCAGCTTTGGTGGATCTAGATCTGAGAGGGTGCTAGCTGGTGTGCATAGCCGAGCCAGGCCCAGGGATCCATTGCGCACAAGTGGTGGAGAAAGGCGGGACTTCGATGGATTATTAATTGTTTAATTAACACAGAAACGTCATCAGCCTTTTTGATTGAAGAAGCGGTAGATGTGTATAGTTGAGCAATGTCTCCAAATAATTAAGTTATCTTGGTGTTTCTTCTTCTTCTTTTTCTTTTCTTTCCATAGTGGATATAGAATAAGTGGTAAGTGGTGCTGGCTGTTTGGCCTGTTTTTTCTTCCTTTTTTTCCCCTAATAACGCAGCAAAGCTTTTGTTGTCCGTTCTACAAATGTTGATTTCTAAATTTGCCTCCGGACATCACATTTCAATATTTCATACCAAATTAAGTAGCAGTACTGTGAATATTCTTTTATCACTCCTCGTACAGTTAATCATTTGTGTAATTTATGGTCCTCTTGACACACATGCATACACTATTATTTGGGAGGTTCTATGTCCAGCCAGCTATTAGGCACAACCGCACAAGCATCTCTTAGATGCTCCTGGCAGAATAGATTACATGCCATGTCTTTTGTTCAGAGGATGGAATGCCATAGGATGGGTCGATTTGTTAAGCGTCATTGGTTGCAGAATAATAATGATCTCCTAGCCTTGTTGATCAAAGAGAAAACTTTGTCTAGCCTTGTCGGTCAAGGCACATGATGTTCCTAGCCTCATCAGTCATGCAGGGGCGGAGCCATGCTGCTGACGACTAAACTTTCACCTCTTTCGCACCCCCAAGCCCAAAGTCATGCACGCTAGTCCTATCAAACAAAAGTTAGCTAACTAAGCAAGCCCAACACACTACTAGTTTGTAACCTTTGCACTACAAGTCACCAGGAAAACTGGAAAAGAGAGATTGCTTCGTCTTCATTCACTAATCCGTCTGTCCGTCTACTGCCGCGCTGGATGCCCGACTCTTTGCCTCCTGTCTTCTGCGCCTCACGGGTGCTTAGCAGCTAGCCACAATAGACAACACTACAGCAGCAGAGCGCCGAAAATGTCTACTGCCTTGCTGGTCGGCGCTTTGGCGGGCTACGGTTACCGCTCGCCGGCTGTTCAACTCGGCAACAGTCGGCATCACTTCCGTCGGACCATGAATCCTTGTTCCAGTGTTGCTTTACTAGTATCCTTCCCCTACGTTGGTGACTGTTAAGATTTATTTTAGTGATCAATTAGGATTAATCCACGTCATTAGCAACTGTTAATGACGATTCCATTAGGCACACAGAGAGAGTATACACTAGCAAACATGCCCATGCATTGCAACAAGAATCTAATACATATTAGAATTAGACTCCATGTCATCTCTATATGTGATCTGTTCTAACTCGTAACTCGTATGAACTTGTCTCATGACTCATGAGTCCGAGTCGCGTATGAGATACAGATCCAATATGTCTTGGAATCTGATTATGTATCAATCATCATTAAACGCGAGCTATTTTAACTCGTCTGAGCACGAGTTATATAAATACATACGAAAGAAACTCTCTACTATCCTTTAGTTAGGGGTATACTGACCAAAAAGATAGATGAAGAGAAATTTTGCCTCTTTAATATTATAGACCAGAAGTATACCCTACGCGTTGCCGTGGGAATTGCATATTAGTGGATTGCGTGATATGATGATGTGGACAACAAAATGCTTATGTGTCTTGCTGACTTGAGCATTGTAGTTGTATGTGAAGTGCACTGCCGACTTGAGCATTGCAGTTGTATGTGAAGTGCATTGCCTAGTTGGACAGCTTGCATATTGAGATAAATAGCTAGTGGGGTTTTGCTTTATAAGAGTACTAGAAGCATACCCCGCACGTTGATGTGGGATTTTCATAAAAATAAATCTTATATATACATAGCATTACTATATGGCATTCTGTATTATATATATATGAATTTGACTTGCATATTATTTTATTGTATCAAATCTGGTAAAAGATCGTAAGCCAATAGAAGAAAAACCAATAGAATATTTGATTACATTATAGAGGAATATGTGATGAAACAAATAGCGTGTGTATATGACTTGTATGTTAATAGATTTAAGATTAAAAGTATGATATATGATAGAGATGACATGGACATTTTTTATAATTAATAGGATGACATGGACTTAGTGGGGAATGATGTGGATATCTTGCAAGAAAAGATAGAACATCTAGTGGGGACACTTATTGGGGAATGATGTGGACGCCTTATATGAAGAGAAAAATCATCTAGTGGGGTTTAGCTTTATAAGAGTATATAAATAAGATTTTGTTGGCATTATATCTTTTATCTAGAATTTTTGTTAATATATTAATTGTAAGCATGGACGACCATATTTTAATACTCAGTTGGATGGTTTTGTTGGCGTTGATAGATTGTCTCTCATATCTTTTATGCATAACTTTTAATAATACATTAATAACTAACCACGGATGTAACACCATATTTATCCATCTATCTATAAACTCTTATAAAGCAAAACCCCACTATTATATTTTTCTACAATTCCACGAAGCCACATCATCTCAAGGCCCCACCAAGTCACTAAGCTCAGTTTACACTTCCACCAAATATCATCAAGAAATGAAGAGACCTCAAAATAATTGATGCAAATCCATTGAGGAGCCAAGGGGGTCACGTAATAGTAATGGTATTTATTCATCGTGTAAAAGCATGCGACTCCACACAATAGATTGAAATCCCACCACACCACTTCCTCTCCCTAATGCCATATATATTTCGCCTCGACCGAAGGCACTACAGCTTGACGCATAGTCTCAACTGCAGAATAAGTTCTATATCTCCTCGTCTCTGGCTACCGTGCCTGGTTGTCTACTATCGTGTAGAGGTGAATGTGAATGCCAAACTAATTGGCACCATGCATGCAGCAGACGCCATCAACACATTCAGGAGTAAGGCTGCACATTCTTCCTCTTCCTCCGTTGCTAGAGAATCAATTCCTTCCTCTACAAATTATATTCTCAAAATTGTAGTCCAGGAATTTCTCCCTTTTTTCCAGGATACTACTAAGCTTTTATTTCATACACTACTGCAGAAATCTTTTTCGAGGCGGGCAAAAGCAATTTTCTGAGGCAGGCAAGCCAAACGCCTCCGACTAAAGGTCACAGTTAATCAAGCCTTAATGGAGGCGGTTGCTTGCCCGCCTCGGTAAATAAAATAGAAAAAAGAAAAAAAGAAAAAGCCCGTTGAGCCCATCGATGGGCCCGCCGAGCCCAATGCCACCGCTACCGCCGCCCCGCGCCCAGCATGCCACCACCAACGCCATCGTCCTCGCCGTCCTCATAGCCTCTAGGATCCGACACCGGGGGAGCAACCGCCGTGGAGCTCGGCCGGCCTAGATCCGCCGCCGGGGCGCTCGGCCGGCATGGATCAGCTGCTAGGAGCTCGGCCAGCCTGGATCCACCACCGAGGAGCTTGGTCGGCCTGGATCTGCCGCCGAGGCGCACGGACAGCATGGATCCGCCGCCGGGGAGCTCGGACGCCATGGATCCACGCCGCCAAGAGCCACTGTCGCCCGGCCCGCCCGCTGCTGTTGCTGCTCCGCCTACTACCATCGCAAGATAGGCCGCACCCGCGGCCGGATCCGAGTGAGGGAGAGAGACCGCTAGAGGAGGCCGAGCCCATGATTGGATCCGCCACCCCTCCCGCGACAGGTGGCCATGCCGCTGCTCTGCCAACACGCACTCGTCAAGCCCCGCCTCCGAGCCATTGTCGCGTTATGTGAGAAGAGAGGTGAAGGACAGAAGAGAAAGAGAGAGAGTGAGGCTGGTGAGGGAGAGAAGAGTGAGTGAAGCTAGTGAGGGAAAGGAGAGAGAGGCCAAGCAGCGCTGAGGAGCACAAGGAGCTGAGGGGCGCGCGGCACGTGAGGCTGAGCGGCGGGATGAGCACGCGGTGCTGAGGAGAAGAGTGAGGGAGAGAAGACTGAGAGGGCTAGGGTTTCGACTGATTATATACTATGACCAAGTTTTGGGCTGAATAGGCTTCCTAGTGGGCTCAGCCATATTAACTGAGACGGGCCTTATAAGAGGCCCGGCTCCGAAAATTGGGGTATTTTTGGAGGCGGGCCACTTATAAGGCTCGCCTCGGTTAATAGATTTTTGGAGGCGGTTATTCCGTAAATCGATTTTACAAGGCGGTTGTTTGTGACCGCCTTGATTAATAAAAATGCCTGCCTCGGTTAATCCCAGGCATTAACCAAGGCGGTTCAAATTCCTGCCCGCCTCCGAGCCCCTTTGCAAAATGCCTCGGTTAAGATTTTTTGTAGTAGTGATAGTTACATAATCATCCTCCATTTTCTTCAATTTCTTTCTATATTGAGTTTCTCCTTGTTGTTTCAACGTGATTACTCACTTATTTCTATACTTCGTTGCAACTATCCAGCCTTTTTAGTTTGCAAAAAAATTGATGTTTCATGTTCTATTGATTGAAAAAGTACTAGAGGTTAAACCACTATTATTTGAATTTTGGGCATGTGCTTATGTTTTCAAATAGAAAAGGGCTTTGTTGTGGTCCACTTACTAAATAGTTTTTATTTACTTATATAGTTTCTTATTACATAGCTTGCTACTTTTAAGAAAGTTCGGCGACAACCTGTGGGGTATCCTTCCAGTTTTACTAACAACGACATTGGTCCCGGTACTCAGTTGGATGGATTTTCAGACTTGCTAGCGCCCGAACGTCCGATCCGGGCACTAGCGTCCAGATGCGGAGCGTGCGTCAATGTGTAGGGGGGCAACTTAAACCTACACCGCTACTTTTTATAAAAAAACCTTCATCACTACAGTATTTACCAACAGTAATACAGACAATTGAAATTCTGTGAAAAGACCTTTGGTTTTCAAGTTCTATTCAGACTGCAATGAAAAAAATCATGTCAAAGAAGAATGGACAATATGTGCACAGATTGACATACTTGTAAGTTGTAATAAGCTGCCATTCACTCGTCAGCAAGTAGTACTTAATTGCATGCATGCAGCGACACATGCAAACTTCTAGTGGTGCAGCCGTGTATTCATGGCAGAACTGCAGAGCAAGGGGGGCCAGGACCCAGTTTGGCCCTCACGTAGCTCCGCCTAGGGATGAAAACGATCAGAAACGATGGATAGGAGGACAAATCACTTTTATTTTTATTTTTTCTCAAAAACAAAATTGATACGATATTATCGGAAACGAATTTTCGAAAATGAAAGTACTCGATTGAAAAATACATCGATAATGATCAGAACCTATAAAAATGATATTAAAAAAACGATAAAAACGCCAAACTGTAGAACATGAGAAGAGCTATAAAACTAACCTATCTCACGTGACAATAGTAATAAATAAAGACACAATTGACAAGATCATAGGCTAAAACCATAGTTTACACCATCTTAGGTCTCAAACAAGCTAAACTCCAGATTCTGTCGTGTTCATGGTGACTGTCTAGAGTTAGGATGGTGCAGTACGTGATTGGCTGATTGCCTTTTTTTTCTATACGGATGAAATACTTACCATATAGTTCCTTTCCATAAAAATATTTGCCTTATGTGTTTGCTTGTGCAGATGAGATGCTTAGATGTGGGCCAACTAGATCTAAAGTCTATGCATTACATAGTCTGTAAATAAATTAGGATTTAAGGCATTTGAATCAGTAACTACTGACGGTAAATTAATACAGTAATCTTCGAAAACGGTCGGAAGAGGGCAAAATCATTTTCGCTTTCGTTTTCGATTATTTTTATCATTATCATTTTTTTTATTTCTGCTTCCATTTTCATTTAGGCCTAAAAATTAGAAAAAAAACTCGAAAACGATTTCCAATAATTGGAAATTATCATTTTCATTTTTATCCCTAGCTCCGCCGGTGCGCACAGGGAGGGAGCGCACCAATAGTGGTCCAACCCTTTTTAATTATTATATAAACAAGTGGATAACAATCAAATCATGAAAGTAATTAAGTTGCCAGGGAACAACAGGGGTTTGGGTATCCAAGGTCCATAATCAAAGAATAAAACACACCAAAGTCATTTAAGGATTTTCCTAAATTATTTTAGTATTTATTAATTAAGAAAAAAACATTTAACAATATTTAAATTAATTAACCAAGTAAGAATTATCAAAACAGTACCAAATTTTTTGTGGAGGTAGATATTAACACATGACATTTACACAAAAAGTTCTAGCATCACAGGATGAATATTTTTGTTTACAAAAATTATGCAAGGTCCATTTTATAATTAAAAGAGGTAATTTTTAAGCATACCAAAACTACTGAAAATGACACATTCATATTTTTCCCATGGTAGATCATCTCATGACAAAGCTACACAACAAATTTTATAATTTTACCATGCACCAATAATTAGTTATGGATTTTACAAGATTAAGCACAGAAAATCATTTTCTGGAAATCAAAACCGGTTGGAAATCTTTTGTCACCCGCAGGCAGCCAACCACTGAGGCTCACAGGCGGGCCTCGAGTCAACCAAACAGGGTACCCACGCACTGCCGCGGCCGCCGGCAGTTGACCCGCGATTCCTCGCCGACAGCGAGGTCCCCGGTGGCGAGGCCGATACCTATGGACTGAGCGCAACCACACGGATTGATCTAGGGTACCGGTTGAACATCTAGGATTCCACGGCGAGCATAACAGTGGCTGCGACGGCCTGACGGCAGTTCGGTGCAGCGGAGCATGCCTTCGGCGAAGCCTCCGGCGATGGGGACGGCACCAACGGCTTCCCCACATCCACGCAAACCCACCTACGCTACTGGTTGAACGGATTAAGGCCTCGCATGAGCTTGCCTGCGGCCATGGTGGCACGGCGGGGCAGAGCACGGCGGCGCGGCGGCGGACGTGGTGTTTCGGCCCCTAATTAGCTTGGCTAAAGCTCGGCACACAACAAGGGAGCTTACCGCGACTTTAGGTACGGCTGCCGGTGATGATGGCACGTGTGGCGGCATGAACTGACATCGTCGTGGCGTTCCAGCATGTCCTAAGGATGAAAAGGAAAACCGGTGAGCCGATTAGCATCACGACATCATGAGGAAGTTAAAACGATGAAGGAGAGAGCGAGAGATGCTCTGGAGGAGCCCGGCCACGGCGAGGTGACCTCGGTGGCCATGGGGGCACCGCCGCGAAGAGGAAGACGGCGCACGGGCGACTCCAGTGATGAGAGGCAAGGCGAGCGGGTCATCGAAGTGTGCAAGGAGTAGGTGAGGCAGGGTGCGTGAGCAATCGAGCTAAGATGCCACGACAATGACGAATTTAGCCGGCGGGTTGAATGGTCGGCGGCGAGCAGGAAGGGAAAAGAGGGAGGACGACCGGCCATGGCTCATTATAACGGCATGGGTGAGGCTTCCAGGCGTGCCACCACCTGCTTGAACATAGCCACATGAGCAGTTGCGTGTCCGCACGCCCTAAGGCGGCAAACGGAGGCAGCGGCCGTCGGTGAGCAGGCTGACTGCCTGCTGCCGACGATGGCAGTGCTAATAGCTAACAGAGCCATTTTCTTCCCCTTTTTCTCTCGATTTTGTACAGAAACAAGATGATCGCCTTTAACAAAATTTTTTGATCTACACGAGACCTCCAACTTCTATTTAAGGATCAACATCAAAAGACAAACAGATTTTGAGATTTTGAATTTGAAACAAGGGTTCAGTGAAACAAGGTTTTGAAAAACAGATTTTGCTTAGCAACTTTGGGATTTAATTTAAGAGCAACCAAAAACCAAACATTACAACTAATTGCACATTATCAAAGCTCAAGTGTAAGACCAAACAATGGAACAAAAGTTGGAGACATTTTATTTATGAAAATTCATGTAATAATTCTCCAAACTTTGAACTTATTAACTGATTTTCAGGGACTTAGCCATCAAAACGACTAAGTGTCGAAACCAGCATTAGTTCAATTTTTGGAGCTAAATTTTAACATGTTGGGAAATTTTGCTGTGGGACATCGGACAAACGTGGTATTTGCTAGTGGACACCGCCAACTGAGAAATATGCCTAGTACCATTATGAAATCGCGTTTCTTTGCCACCAGACACCGCGGCCATAAAAATATTAATTTTCGCAATTTGGGAGTGAGAAAGGGCAGTGAAAAGACCATATTGCCCCTGTGGTCATATTCCTACTCCTGACTCCAACCAGTGAGGTCCGTCCATGTCCTCCAATGGCCGACAGGTAGGAATAGCTCCGACCAACTCCAGCACCGGCACCGCCCGGGCCCTGTCCACAGAGTGCGTGGCAACTGGAGGTGCACGTTCGTCCGCACCGCGAGCGCGAGTAGCCGTACGCACCGGTGAGAGGAGGCGAGCGCACGGCGCAGAAGTACTCAAGCGATTGAGTGAGGCGAGCAGCGGGGCCGCCAAGGAGAGACGCGGAGTGGGACACCGACGCCGAGAGGGAGCCCTTGAACGCGTCGATGTCAGCTGGAGGGACCGGAGGTCGTTGACGGCGCAGATGAAATCCTAGAAGTGTGCGTGGTAGAGCTCTCTGATGGCCCGATCTCGACCTCGCGGTCTCGTGCCATGCCACTGTGGTCGTCTTCCACCTTGGATGGGCAGCCATGGATGGCCTCGTTCACAGTGGGTGGGGCGCTCCGACGGGGGATGGGATAGGAGCGGCTGAGCTCGCTGACTGGCGGCAGGGGCCCATGGTGACGACTCTAGGCCGCAGGGCGGCGCTGCTCATCTCTGATCTAGGCATGGGGCGGCTTCGGCAGGCGGCTGGCAGTGGAGCAATGGCGGCTAGGGCGCATAGCCCGAGCAAAGAAGGTACTGGTGGCGCGTGGAGGGCCACAAGCCAGGGCCAAGATGGTCGCCAGCAGCGGCGCTGTAGGGAGCGCCCCGGGTTGCTGCTCCCATGCGATGCTGGGTAGCGGCACGATCGTGATAGGAGGGAGGGAGCTGGAAACAGCGCAGCTGCGCAAGATAGGGCTCAAAAAACAAAGAATGAAATCACCGACCATGGAAGACCACGCCGGAGAAGAAAAGGTCGAACAGGAACAGCCAGAGGTTGAAGATGAGGGCAAAAAAGTCATTTCTCGCACCTTCTCTCTCCATGAATAAGAGAAATGAATAAAATAACAGGCGCAGTGTGTTACGACAAAGAATCCCAATTTCATAATGGTACTGGGCCAATTTCCGAGTTGGCGGTGTCCAATAGCAAATTACACATTTGTGCAGTGTATGTGAGCAAAATTTCCCTAACATGTTTGATTCAAAAATCTTATCAAACTTTTATTACACATGAAAAGCACATACTTTGTTTGTACTACATAGTTTATTTTAACAAAATTTTAATTGTTTAAGAAAATTTACATATATAAAATCACAAATAATATTAAATGATGTTTGTTAACATTTCATGTATCACTTGAAGCATATCATAAATAACTTTATCATGCTTATAACTTAAACATGAAATGCATTAGTGACTTAATACTTGATGATTATGCATGATGATGCTCATGATCAAGGTTTTACTTGCATTTAACATCTAGGCCACAACCTTGTCACTATAAACTTGCTTCGGGCACCGGTTAGCACTTGGTCTGCTAAGCAATGTCAGCCTACAGCTCTATGTTGTACCCAAACATGGGGGATTGCAAGGGACAGATAGGGCTATCACCACCTACTGCCGACCCCTCAATTGTTGAGTACAAGGCAAACGAAGGTAACTTCTAGCTTAGACACCACGTTTACGCTATCGGTTACTACTCTAGCGTTGGCCAGGACCTTTCGTCTTTATCAGGAGTCCTCTACTAGAGCATCCATCACGGGAACGGACGATGAACCAACAAGATTATAATGAACAATGATAGCTTTACTTAAGAAATCAATTCCAAAGTTGAATACGAACTTCTTACTTCAAGTAGTAAGATGATCGTAGAGGTACAAGTGGAGGAGCCGTTAGCTCTAGCGCTCCTTTCGCTAAGCGTACCGGGTACACTAATGGAGGTAGCCGACAACTCCGGTACTTCTCCAACTCTTGTCTCTCTCACTCCCCATACTACTCTAGCTAGAAGCTAAAGATGTGAATGAAGCTCTTCCTCTTCTTCTTCTCTTGTGTATTAATAAATGAATGAATAAATGAGGAGCCCTCCCCTTGCTTTTATACTAGCTTCAGGTCAGTTTGGGGGTTATACATGGAAACCTTTCAAACCAACCTCCTGGTGCCATTATTGAACCGCATGCTCAAGGTGGGGCTGAGCGGTGCTGGGGGCAGTGTGCCCGCACCAGCGGTGTGGCCACACCAGGCTTGGCCTACCTCGCCACCGCCTTCACGTGGTCGGTTCTTGTGTGGGCTTGGGCCACTTCTATGCTGGTGTTTGGCCCAGATTTGGAGTTGGATGGGCTGCCTTGTGATTCTTTTTTTTAAAAGAAAGCTGCCTTGTGATTCTTTGGCCTGAATATGCTTTATGCTTTGCCTGATTGCGTATTTTGACATGTATTTCATACTTGTGTCCTACAAAACATATATATACCAAAACTCGTGGAAAATGTGAGTCGAAAGCCCTAATTCTAAGTTTTGGTATTCACATTTGTTTATTTTGTTTAAATGTTGGCGGTAAGAATCATGAGTTAACACTACTAGACTCAGGATAATTCTTGACGATTTTTATCATTCCCGTCAGTTTTTATCAAACCGACAATAATATGTACTAGTCCTGTCAGCTGCAAAAAAATCGATAGGAAAGATCGAGAGTACTCCTGTCGGTTCTCTAGAACCGTCAGGAATTTAACTGAGCCGATAGGAACCGTTCACGAAATCCTGACAGCTGGAAAAACCCGTCAGGAATGATATCCTGATGGTCAAGAAACCGATGGGAATTCATTGCCCCGGAACACGCAGACAAAGTTGCCTCACGGGCCACGCGGGAAAAGAAAATTTGTTCACGGGCCATGAAAATTTTTTCACGCCCAGACCATACGCACGACAAAAAAAGATCGCCTAGGCCCACACACTGTCCCCACTTCACGCTGAAGTATCAAACCCTAAAACAAACCTAATCCCACCTAGAGATGGCAACGGGTACCTGAAACCCGAGTACCCGACGGGTATTACCCGATAAAGAGGCTGATATGGGATGAATTTTCTACCCGTGAGTACGTTATTGGGCAAAATCCTATACCCATCGGGTATGGCGGGTACGGGTGCGGGTGTATGCTACCCATACCCGCATATCCGCGGGTAAGACATACCCGCAAAAATAACTAGTCAACCTTAGTTATTTTAGCGTATATAAGTCATGAATTTGGCACATTGAGATATCAACTATATTTCTAGCAGATTGCCTTTGTTGTAATGATGCTAATAATGTTTGTTAGCATGTTTGTAACTTGTTGGAAGCTTAGAATGATTTATTTTTGCATGTGACTATTTGATATTTTTAGGTAATTTTTGGGTTTGCTATCGGATACGGGTTACCCGTCGGGTGAGAATTACCCGGCGGGTACGGGTATGGAACTATTTTTTTACTCACATGTAGGTACAGGTAACCTGACTGGTAAAATTTTACGGGTGCAGATACGAATACAGGTGGACACTACCCGTCGGGGACGTACCCGTTGCCATGTCTGGTCCCACCCCACACTCGGTCCTTCCCCACGCCACCAGCGCCGCACCCCAGCACATCGCCCCCTCCGTGCCGGCGCCGCTCCCTCCCCACGCTCTACCCCCTCCGCCTCCCGGCGCGTCGCCCCCTCCCCCATAGCCTCACCCGCTCATCTCCCCAGCCTGCGTCCACCCCAGCCAATCTAGCCGCGTCCACAGCCGGCGGCGCCCCCTCGCATCCCAGCCCAGTGGCGACCCAGGCTAGGGTGGTCGGATCCGCGACCCCTCCACTGTCTTCTCCTCAAGATGGGCGAGAGCGGGCAGAACCACGACTCCGCTGCCATCTCCTTCTTCATGGAAGGTGAGAGCGTGCAGATCTGGTGGGCTGCGAAGTCGGCGGAGGCTGCGGAGATCGTCTTCAACTGTCGTCTAGACCGCGTACTGAAGCCTGGCACCACCATCTCCATCTTAGGTGATTGATTCTTCCCTTATCCTGTTACTTGAGTCGGAGTACTGCTACATCTGAAGAGATTACTTGCCACTGGCTTCTGCGTCTCACGGTCATGGACTGAAGTACAGAAGTGCTTGATTTGAAATAGCCTGCTTATATTGTGATTTTTATCCTTCTGATGTTTCATAATGTTTGCTATCTATAAGACCATAGCTAACTCCAGAGCGTAGTTCTTTACTGCAAAGTAACAATGTGGTTGTGGGAAGCTGCTAGTTCAGAAATCTTGAATGGTTTAGGCTTCCCTTGCTCTTTGTTTTGTGTGTGTAAGGCTGTTCTTATTCAGTCTCTAAAATTCTAAATCTAGGATGTACTGATGAACGTGATTTGACTAGTATGAACCTACAATTTCTTTGTTTTACTTCTTGCACCAAGCATGAAAAAAATATTTAGTACTCAGATGGCTACTTTCTTGTGTAGAACTGATGCTTTCTTTATTTGTTATTGTGTTTTTGCATTTGACTGACAGCTAAAATACAATCAATGTGCATTTCCTTGCTAATCTCGTCAGTTTAGAAATCTAAAACTACCTGCACATTTAACAGAGTACCAGCTGAGAACGTCCACAACAAGCTTAAACCTGCAGGCAGCAAATACTTGTGCAACACCAAGTGAGCAGATGCAGTACCTTACTATGTATTTGTCCTATTTTGTTCTGTACATGTTGCTGCAATCTTTGCAAGTTTAATAACGAACAAGTGGTTAGCACGAAATTCATAGAATCAGTTCTGCTCCTAGAGTGTTCTTCATGAGCTGGAAAACAATTCTTCGCCATGAGCTGGAAAACAATAAAAACCATTCTTCTTAAAAACAATTTGGCTGTCCCATGTTAGAAACGATGATGTTTCTACTTCTTTTGTGTAGTTAAATATGATGTAGAGTGAAAAATAGCTAGGAGCTGGACCAGCAGTTGTGTAGTTAAATATGATGTAGAGTGAAAAATAGATACGATCTGGACCAGCAGTATATGCAACGTAGTGAACATGCAAATCTTTAACTTTGTATAGAAGTTGTCATGTTGTTACAATGTTACTTGTGTGGCGAACAATGAATTTGTATTGAGATTTGGATGACATGAATTTTTGTACTGAGATTTGGATGACATGAATCTGTGATTAGTTACATGCTTGTGTCAAAGTGAATGTCTAATATGATTTAACTGGCTGTATAAATATTATTATAGATCACAAGTATGGGTTGCATCGGTGGTAATATGGGATAGTTCTGGTATAGATCAAATCCTGACAGTCTGGTTGTCTTTTTCCTGTCGGCTTTGAATGACAGGAAAAATTCATGATTCCTGTCGGGGTGGATTCCTGACGGGGTTTCCCTGATGGCTTTACTGTCATGAGTCAATTTTGCCTTGTCAATTGTAAACCATCAGGAGCTGCCATCAGGAATTGTTTCCTGACAGCCGACTGTCAGGAAAAGTATGTTTCTCCAGTTGAGGTGTTCCTGATGGCTTATCCTTGTCGGAGGGCCATCAGGAAACTTATTCCTGACAGTTTTTGGCCTATTCCTGATGATTTTTGGCCGTCAAGAATTTTCTCTGCTCCAGCAGTGTAAGCACCGCCAACATAGTGGTAAAAAAATCATTCTATTTTTAATTGAGCTAAAAAAAGTAGTTTGAGTATTCTGTTTCTTTGTAAATGCAAATTTTTTTGAAGTGTTGTAAATGCAATTTTTGTTTTCTTAGATGTGAAAACTTATCTATATTTTCAATGTTATTTTTTTGTTAAGTGAATTTTATTTCCTATTTACCAACACACACTGGCACATGTAATAATATCTTATCTATTCTTTCTATATTAAATATTCCATTAACAAAATAGTTTGCAGATAAGGTCTTAAATCTTTTTCGACAATGGTGGCGGCGGCGCTATCTGAGGCCACTTGAGCGAGGGAGAAGGCACAGAAAGGGGCGGAGTGGAGGTGTCGTGGAGATGCGGAGCTCGGAGCGGTTCTTGTAGGGCAGATGCGAGAGCGGAGGGGCAAGCCGTGGAGCTTGGTAGCAGACCGGCCATGGCTGCTCGGCTTGACTCGTACGGGGAATGCGTCGGGGTAGATCGACCGCGGGAAGAGGGCGAGGGTGGAGCGAAGGATTGGCTCATACGTGATGTGGAGAATGCTGGAGGGGTGCAGACGAGGCCCGGTTGCGAGCTCTGGTCTCGCGGCTCACCGACAATGGCGGAAAGCAGGTCTCAGATTGAGGCACAGCGGGAGGTATGGGATGACCCTGACGGGTGGGCCTGGACGGTCAGCCAGTGGGAGAGGAGAGGCGGGGCCAACTGTCAGCTAGAGAGGAGGGAGCGGCGCTGGGCTGGCTTCTGCGCGCGGTATAGGACCGCGGGAGGGAGAGGCGAAGCTAGGCTTTCAGTGTTGGCGGCCCAGGTGGGGAAGAGGGGCGCGGGTCACAGGCTGCCGCTGCGGCTAGGCCTTAGGCCGTACGGGAGCGGGTGAAGGGGAGGGCATGGCCGCTCAGTTGGGCCGGGCCGGCGCAAACGCGGGAGGAGTGGGAGGGGAAGGGCAGACTGGGCCGGGCCGGTGTGGGAGCCGCCAGAAAGAGGGAGGGAGAGGTTCCCAAAGGGATTTTTGGAAAGGATTTTCACAAACTTGAACTGACTTTGAAATATAAACTTTGAAGCCTTATTTTCGAAAATAAAAAGAACTATTCATGGCTTGCTCGATTTTTTTTTGAAATTCTTCATAAAACTAATGCAAAGGCATGAATGCAACACCCTATCAATTTAATTATAAAAGTTTTTTAGAAAAATCATATTTTGCATAATTTTAAATTGCCAAGAACCTAACTAAATCTTGGAAATTTTATAAGAAGTATAAAATCTTTTATTTGATTTAGATTTTCTATTCACAATTCAAAATTGAAACTTTGGGGTGTGACAAGTTCGGCGCGCTTGCACATTTTTGGTTTTTTACAAAATTTCTACGTGTGCCGCCGTTGGGAGGGCTTCTGGGCCACTTGCGCGCTCGAGGTTGGGCCACTTTGCTAACTTCAATAGGTGGGTTAAATACCACAGAAAAAAAATGAAAAAAATTTGCACATAGGACCCACTTGACTAGGTGGCAGTTGGGTCCATAAACCATCTTGGACAATAATATTTTAAAAAATAGAAGTTATGACACACCATTCTTGTCATATAAAATACTTTTTGACACATATCCTTTTCATACATTTATGACCATTGCAATTGGTGTTTTTGACACGACAAAAATTGTCACAACATGGAATTTGACTACCTTTAAGACGTTTTTTACGTTTATTTAGTTATGTCACTAAGTTGAAATGCTTCCAAAGCAAACGTCATAAACAAATCGATTTAGTGACATTTTGATCAAATGTCATGCCACAAACGTCATAAATCAACACATTTCTTGTAGTAAGTTTATACTTAGAAATATGTAAGTCCGGTACTTTGTGGATATCAAATTATTTTTTTGTAATAGCATATACTAGTATTTATATGTAGATTTGAGAGATATTTTTGTTTATTTTTTATAATGGTGGTATTAGGTACAAATATAAAGGTGATACTTTATATTATCTTTCATAACAACATATATGGTCAGGTTGAATGTAAATTTAGGAGGTTATTTTATATTATGTTTCATAATTACAAAGGTAATTTATAAAATTGTTATGGTGGACAATTATCTTTCATAATGACAGATATTGGTAATTTAGATACAAAGTTCAATGGTTATTTTAAATGATCTCTTATAATAGTAAATGTGGGTAATTTAGATGTAGATTTAGGGGGGTTATTTTGAGATATTTTTATAATAACAGATGTGGGTAATTTATATACATATTTAGGAGATTATTTCGAATTATCTTTCGTAATGACAGATGTGAGTAATTTAGATACAAAATTAGGGTGTTACTTTATCTATTTTTTATAATGGCAAAGGTGGATAATTTTTTAATATGAATTACAATAGATCAAATGGCTATTATCGATGATGATGATTAGAGTCTACCAAATTAAAGGCCAGATGTTTCTGATTATTGTTAGAATTTTAGGATTTATCTTTTTTTCCTAGCATGTCTAGTGAGAATTAACATGTTGCCTCTATAATTACTAATAGCAAGATGCTTATTATATGTAACAAAGTAGGAGCCTACTGTTGGTGTTGTTCCTCCCAAAAAGGAAAAACAAACAAACATTATGTCAAAATTCCACATCACAGATGCGTCTTAACGCAATTCACAGATGCGGGCTTGACATGTCACTCTTGTGGTATTAGGAGTAGTAGGACGACCACAACAGATGCCATAAAACGAGGTGGACTTGAAGTAGAACAATGCTAGGTACCCGGGCCTCTTGTTGTCATGCATCACCGGATTGCTGACCTCGTACTATCCACTGTTGCTGCTCTGCCAAGCTCCGCCAGGTGGCTCTAGGTCGGCCTGCAGGTAGGTGACACTTGCCACAAGGATCCCTAGCAACATGAGGTACTTGTGGTTGGCATGTACGCTCTTATTTTTCTTGGTGTCCTTGTTCTCCATCATGTCTTGTGTGTTGGTTTCCATTGGTGCTCCTTGTGGAGTTTTGCTGCAGCCCGTGAACCAAAACACCCAGAACAATAGGACAATGAAGAAAATGACCACCGTTACCAGCACGAATATGTAGAAAGATGTCTTAAAATGTTGTGCGCTTTCGGCGATGTTGGCACTCATGAGGACAAACAAGCATGCCGCCGTGCACACGGGCAGCGTGTGGGTCCGGATGGCTGGCCTATACAGGTTGGGGTTGACGAGGAGGATGATCAGGGCGATAGACAACATGAAGCTCACTTAGTTGCAGTAGAAGAAGGCCTTCATATTCTATGTGATCTATCCTTATGCCTAGAGTTTGATGCAGCCATCTTCAGTCACTATGTCATCAACATTGTCACAGTAGAGGTCATCATCTTCATCTGCTATGTCATTGTCAGAGTCCAAAAAGTTAGGGTCCTCATTGTCACCATCACTGCCTTCACCTTCGCCCTCACCCCCTCACTACCAGTCTTCTTGGGCTCCACTGCCCCCATGGATACTCTTGTAGAAATCAGGGCTCACCAAGCTTCCTTGGAATTCTCTTAATTAACCTTCCTTGGACTCAGCACCTTGGGCAAATTGGCTACTGGATTCAAAACAATGTCCTCAGAATAGCTTTTTTCTGGCCACATGGTTGTGATGGTCAAAGTGGAGCACACATGTATTTGAATTTATGAGCCACTTGATTCACGACACTAGTATCATCATCAGAGCTAATTATATGAAGACCATCAGACATACTTTTCCCCAGGAAGAAGCCAAGCAATACACTCTGAGAGTAGGGGACAAGAAGCTATAATCAAGCATCACTGTTATCTCATCAATCACTTAAAAATTCTAGCTCTCAGCTTTCACATTATGAAACCATGCCACCTTCTCATTAAGATAACAAAGAGTAGTGCCTATACCACAGAAAAATCCACCGTGACATAGCTTTATTGTGAACTCAGTAGCCCCAGGTTCTACAGAGTCAATGAAAACCCCAAATTACAACATGATTCCATCAAAAACCTAAACCTAGCGCCTAAAGTCAAAAGTGCAACCCTAATTCATGTATCTAGAACACCCATCTAGTTAAAAAAACAGCAATCTTGTACATGATTAGGGAACGAAGCTACTCACACACTAGGGGTGGCTTAGCTTATTTCGCCTGCAATCGCCATGCCGTAGCTCCCAAACTTAGAGATCTTCACAACCCAAAGATCTGGCCGAGGACGGTACCTACTTCACACTGTACGCCTCCTCCTCAATCACATCTAGACACTAGCGATCATCGCTGGCGATCGACACGCCAGCGATCTTTCCGCCGCTAACCCCTTTCCGCGAGTACATGACACTTTGAAAGGGGAGAGTGGGAGAGGGAGACCGAGAGCCAAGGTTGGGCGAGGGGCACATTGCAAAATGCCAACACTATCCCCTTTATCATGTTGGCTGCACGTGCTAGGCTGCCGCCATGGCGGACCTTGGTGACCTGGTTTGGATGGTGGCTGCGACCCAGCCATAGTTCATGGACCTAGTTAAGGCAAAAAAAAAAGTTTATGGACCTACATACATAAGAAGGTGGCAAAAGTTTAAGGACCCATAGCACATTTCACTCATATATTTTCATCATTAAAGTGGACTGGCTCTTATAAAACATCATACACAAAATTTTTAATGAAATAACTATATTGGCATCGCATATTTGTCACAGAAGGCCCCATGTGTTGTAGTAGTGACTAATGATAAACAACTTTGTCAGACAAAAATTTTGTGGTTCTGTGAATGGGACATTGCTTTTGGTTTATTTGACTAGAGTAGACTTCCCTATTTTGTACCCTTCTCTAGTCTAGAACTTAACGTCTTTGAGTCCTGTTGAGATGCTTGTTCCAACAAGTAACCACCTTACATTAGCTGTACTAATATGTTAGCATCACCAATATACAATAATTAACACCTAGAAATAAAGGAAATATTGCCCTGTTCTTTCTGACCTCCCGAGCTTCAACTATGCACCTACTACGTAGTTGTATAAAGATTCCACAAGATGGCTAAAATAGTGCTTCTAACAGTGGTGCAGCATGTCATGACGCTGATGCGTGAAATATGTTATGTGGAGGTTGTTGGTGTTCTTGGACGCCCTGGCAACACTGAGTCCTTGGTTGGTGTTCCATGAAATATATGAGTGCAAGACCCGGCGTAGATTGGCATTTTAGATTGCATGTTGGTGGAGGAGTGGCTTGGCCTGTTCAATAATGAAATTCACTGGGTGGACTGCAGTAGATGCTCTAAGGGCGTCTCCAACAAGCTATTTAAAAGCTAGCAAACAACATATTTTATATTATCTGAAAGAGAGAGAACGGAAGAACTGGACGCGCTAGCGAGTGCTGAAGCGCTAGGCTCGCACGCTTCCCAAGCGAACATGTGTCTGCCTCTCTCTTCCGTATATTCTGCACAGTTTGGCATTGTCATTTTTTATTTTATCCCATGGCCAGGTCAGCTAGCGATTTGGTCCAGCCATTGCGGACGCCCTAAAGGTATCTTGGTGGTTACATATGACTGATCTTTAGGGTGTTGCACAGCTGTCTTTCAGTACAAAACTTGACGTACTTAACATGTTTTCATTAGCAATTATATTATTCTAGTTAGTCTGAGGCATTTAATTGCTTGTCTGGTTTCTGCGTTAAGCTTGTTTCATTCTATATATGCACTACATGCATATATATGGTCTTTGGTATTTGTGCAAGGGATCCTAGCTTGAAAAAACTAGACTTACTGCATTGATATCTAGGCTCAAATAAAATACCAGTACAGTATATAATTAGAGAACTAAGAGGGCCATAAAAACACTAGACTGGAGGAGTAGCAATTGCTTCGGGTTTTGCTGGTGAGTCAACATGCATTGATATCTCGGGCTCAAATATATAGTTGAACTAAGAGGGACATACAAACACTAGACTGAAGGAGTATCAATTGCGTGGGGTTTTGCCCTCTGACCATTCCTGTTTCTGATTATGCAAGCCAGGAGGAGATGGAATGCCATGTAGGCCAGCACGGCTATAACCAGCAGCAACACATACACAGATGTCTTCCACCGCCTGCTTGAGCCGGCTGCGTAGGCACCCAGGAGTCCAAGCAGATCCAGCACAATTGTTGTGTTCATCACCACAAGCCACCTCTTGAGCCATTTGTCGTTGCGAACTAGCTGCTTTTGTGGTACCAAGAGGAGAAGGATGACCACAATGGACGCCATGAACGAAGTAGAGTTGCTGTAGAAGAAAGCCAGGTACCGGGGCCTCCTGTTGTCGTGCATCACTGGGTTGCCGGCCTCGTACCCTCCACTATTACTTTGCCAAGCTCCGCCTGGTGGCTCTAGGCCAGCCTGGTAGGTGACACTTGCCACAAGTATCCCTAGCAACATGAGGTACTTGCGCTTGGCATGTACTCTCTTCTTTTTCTTGATGTCCTTGTCCTCCTCCTTATTGTTCTGTGTACTGTCCGTCTCCGTTCCTGGTCCTTGTGAAGTACCAGTAGTAGCGTTTTTGTTGCTGCAGCCCGTGAACCAAAATACCAGGAACAGTAGGATTATGGAGAAAATGACCACTGCTACCAACGCGAGTATGTAGATGGATGTCTTAAAATGCTGCGTGCTTCCGGCGGCGTAGGCGCCCATGAGGCCAAACAAGCCAACCGCCGTGCACACTGACAGTGCGTGGGTCCGTATGGCTGGCCTGTACAGCTTGGGGTTGACGAGGAGGATGATGAGAGCAATAGACAGCATGAAGCTCACCGAGTTGCAGTAGAAGAAAACCTTGTAGCGGCGCGGGAAGTTATACAAGAGAACCGGGTCACCGGCGTGGTGCCTGGACTGGTGGTCGTCCTGGAGCAGGAAACCCCCTGGCGGAGTGAGGCCGGCTTGGTAGGTGATGGTCGCCGCCAAGATGGCGAAGAGTAGCAGCCGCTTGCGCGTCTTCTCCACCAACTCATTGTCCTTTTTCTTGTCACTCTCGCTCCTTGTGCGTGTGTCATCGTCCAGCGTGATGAAGATGACGTGGATGACCACGTAGACAAGGACGGCGCCAGCCAACGCCATGGCGTGGATGGATGTGTTCACGTCACGGCAGCTCCCGGCCGCGTACGCACCGATGAGGCCGAAGAGGTCCAGTATCATGACCGCCTCCAGCACGTGGTGCTCGAGCAGAAGCTTCTTCTGGACCAGGACGATGGCGACCAGGGATGCCACTAGGGACACCGAGTTGCAGTAGAAGAAAGCCTTGTACCGCCGGTGATTTGTCGTCAGGAGGATTGGGTCGCCAGCCGTGTGGCCGCCGCTGTTGTCCTGCCAGACGCCGCCTGGCGGGTCCAGCCCCGCTTGGTAGGTGATTGTCGCCGCCAGAGTGGCGAGCAGCAGGACAAGAGAGCGAGCCTTATCTGCCGCTTTCTGCTTCTCTGTTTTACTCTCCCTGATTCAGAGAGAAATTAAATGAGTGCAGCCGCAATTAATATTAAATGTTGTGAATATGACAATGATTTTCAAAGGAAGAAGCTCAGCGTAGTACCTGCCATTCGCGTTCTTCCGACCATCACTTGCTCCCATTGCTTGTTGCGGCACTACTGGTGCTGGTGTTGATGGTGTTGGTGGCTCTTCCAACTTGACGGCTCTTGTAACCATTAGGAGGAATAAAATGCACAGCAGAACGGCAGCTATCAGGCTGAACACGTAGACGGTGGTGTCGGTCTGCCTGCAGCTGCCGGCGTTGTAGGCGCCGATGAGGCTGACGAGCGCGACGATGATGAAGAAATAGGCATTCTTCTCGTGGAGTTTCTTGTCCAGAAGCACCACGATGATGAGCAGTGACGCGACGAATGCCGTGGTGTTGAAGCCGAAGAACACTGCCAGGCGCGTGCTGTGATGGTCCTTGAGGATGGCGTCGCTGGGGTGGTGGCCGGAGCCGTCGCTGTCCCAGAAGCCCCCCGGCGTGCTCAGCCCGGCCAAGTAGGTGATGCTCACGGCGAATGTCGCGAGAAGCATCAAGATCTTGCGGAATCGTTCTTCCACTTTCCGCTGATCTTCTTCTTTGACCCCGGTCATCACGGCACCGGAGCCGGCGTCAGGATTCTCGCCAGGCACCGATGCAACCGCCTTGTCAGGGACAGGGAGCCGTTCTTGGACTTCCTCGCGTCCGCCGGAGCCGGAGCCGGTGGAACAGGAGGCCATCGCCATCTGAATGACGAGGTAGGCGAAGGCGATGCTCACTAGCAGCGAGGAGTAGATGGTGGTGAAGGTGTCCCGGCAGGTGCCGGCAGCGTAGGCTCCCATGAGGCTGAGCAGGTCCAACACCATGGCCGCCTGCAGCGTCCGAAGGGCGATCCTGTGCTTCTTCTTGTCGTCCTTCAGGAAGCAGGCGACTTTGGAGTTGGTCTCCTTCTCCTTCTTGTCGCCCTTGGAGTTGGGCTCCTGCTGCTTGTCGTCCAGGTAGGCGAGGATGAGGATGATGACGATGACCACGAGCGACGCAGCGAACGCGGTGGCGTTGCAGTAGAAGAACGCCACGTACCGCTTGTGGTGGGTGTCCCGGATGATGGGGTCGCCAGCGAGGTGCCCGGCAGCCGTGTCCTGCCAGACGCCCCCCGGCGGGCTGAACCCGGCGGCATAGGTCACCGTGGCCACCAGCGAGGCCAGCAGCAGGATGTACTTGCGGAGCTCCAACGTGACTTCTTGTTTCTTCTTATTGGTAGGAGGAGCATTTTGGCTGTTGTTGGGAGTTTGGTGATCGGTGGTAGCAAGCTCGGTTTGCGGCATGGTGTCCATTTGCAATCGCAACCTCAACTAGGACACGATGGTTTCTCAAGCTCTCTCTGATCAGATATATAAGGGGGCACATGTGGTGCTGTTGGTCAGCAAGGCAGCGTGACTATAGTATAAGCCCTCAACATAAAATATGACGATAGGCATCGATCGTCAAGATGACACTAATTCTAGGGAAGCTTCCTAATGTTATGGGAATGGACATATATAGAGTGTATTCCTTTCGTTCACGCGCAAACAGATCTAAGTGTTAAGAGAAACCAAATATAGGGCTCTTTGGTACAGCTTAGCTTATCAATTTTTGTTGGCTTTGGCTCTAAAAGCAACTTTATCGGTAGAGCTGAATCTGTTTTCATAAACGTTTGGTAAAACATCTTCATAGAGAAGACAAGAGAGAGAGAGCTGGGAGAAGCTAGTATTTTAAGCTTCATCTAGTTTCACCTAGAAAACTGTGCCTATGAGAAGAGCTAAAACAGCTTTTAGGGAGAAGCTTTCTCATCAAGGCCTAATCGGTAGGAGAAGCTTAAAACAGCTTTGTAAAGCTGGGGCAGAAGCCCTACCAAATAGGCCCGTAAAAACTAGTGGAATCAAATATTCATTTTTTACTATTGCTCGTCGTCTCATGTAAAGGTGTTCCCTAATTATAATTATAGAAGGGTGAGATCGAAAGAAGTTAAGAATGCAAATCATTTAAAAACAAGATGGTCATTGACCAATGCCTTGTTCAGTTCCCCAATTCTCTCCCCAAATTCCACTATGCAAAAAGAAGATTCCCCGTCACATCAAAATGTCGGCAAATGCATGGAATACTAAATGTTGATGAAATCAAAAACTAATTGCACAGTTTTGTTGTACTTTGCGAGATGAACATTTTAAGCCTAGTTAGTCAAAATTTGGATAATTTTTACCAAATACAAACGAAATGCTACAGGAATTCTGATACAGTGTTTTTCTCCCCAATTCTCCCATCTAAACAAGGCCCAATGCAAGTTCCGGTCTTCCTATAGAACCTCTGGTCACCATGTTCAATTTTTCGGGAACGGTGCTTCGGGGAAGCTGAGTTCTGCTTGGGCTGCAGCTTCTTGTTAGCTCCACTCGGCTACTCCTGTGTTCCGTACCGAAGGTAACCTCTAAAAATTAATTACAAAGTCATCGCATTTAACTAAGGTTAACTACTTATTAAAAATACCAAGGGGTTGGTGTCTTTTGCTTTATATCTCAATCGTTTTGTTTGGCTGATGGGTGTGAATGCTACATGGACGACAGAGTCTACCCACATAGTAAAACTTTGTAATAATTTATGGTCACAAGCATCTTACGATGTTGAGACCGGGATACTTTTTATTTGCTTGATGAAATAAACTTCCCTTTATCTAAAAAAAGGTAAGAACATCTCCAACAAACCCCTGTTTAGGTCCCCATCCTACTTTCGAGTGTTGATGGATAAGCTACCAACCTAGAAAATATACTGACATGGTACCAATATAAATGAAGAGAGATGATCAGAGTTTAACGAGATGAAACTAGTATACACTATTTCTAATACATAAGAGTCTTTGAAACTGAGACATAAAACTCTCGCTGAGACTCACCTAAACAGCATCCGATGGTCCGTGCATACCAAAGGTAACCTCTAAAAAGTCTTTGCAAACTCATCGCAGGTTAACTAGTTAGTTAGCCTAGAAATACCTAGCGGGTGGTATTCTTCTTGGGCTATCCCTCAAGGCCCCAACAAGAAAAATCATGAGGTAGTACAAGCTGAGCTGGATGCTTGCGTAGTTTACATGAGTGAGGTGCAGGCGCAGGTTTTATATATTCATCTACACATGCCTTGCCAATACTCCCTATATATTATTGCCTTGGAATATCTGTATGTATGAACTGTGATGAGCAGGGGCGGAGCTATATTGTTCACTGTGGATGCAGCCGCATCGACGCAAAACTAAAAAAAAAAGTGAAAAGAGTCAAGTTTTCACCATATTTGCACCCACATTTCAAAGATTCTTGCACCCACAAGACAAGACGCACCCTCTCGGATTTGCTCTAACTCCGCCACTGGTGATGAAGACCACCATACAATACAACTACCTACCATATAGTACTGCCATGTATCTAAAGTGTATCTAATCTGTCATTAACTTGACTGTGGGCGAGTCGCCAGGGAAGATGATGCCTCGCCTCTGCAATGCACTGGATGAATATCCCTAAACTAAAGGCTGCCAAATCAGACACAAGGTGGTACGTGCTAACGTGCCTGCATGCATTTCTAATTGCAACTTGGAATGCAGCTTGGCATAAATAGGCATCTCCGAGATGTGAACGCCGCAGTCAGGCCGCCGGAGAACGAAGGGTGGTAAGTCTTTGATTTCTCCCGTGTCATAAAGTAAGAAGTTTTAAAGCCCCAATGACCACCATGCGTGGACTTGTTGACTCGAGTTAGTTGTGCTGCCGGTTTGTTCCAGGCAGAGCCTAGATGTCGTTTCTTTGTTTGGACCCTTTTTCACAAGAATATTCTTATAGGGCCGAAGACCTCCAATGCAAAAGAAAGGCTGGCAGCATGATCCGATTTGCAAATCGTGTCATACGACTAACAAAATGGTGAATCATCTCTGCAAGGATTGCCTATTTATAAAAAAAAAGTCTGGAACTGTTAGGTTTAATCTCACATCGGTAATTGATAATGGGGGAGCTAGCACGATATATATATATGGCGCAGGCAGCCCTCACCTATCAGGTTAGTCTTTTGGGTTGAGTTAGGCCCAAAGCCTAGGTAGGTTGTTGGCTCTTGTGGACTTGGGCCTGAGGGAGTGCTAGCTCATGTGTATAGGGACCGGTCCGGATCTGTTGTGCACTCTAACAAGCGGTTTTAGAGCCTATGGTCAGAAAACCTGGAAAATCTCAAAGGTCATATGGGCAGCCCTTGTCTATCGGGATAGTATTTTGGGTTGAGTTAGGCCCAAGGCCTTCACTATTACAGAGAACTTTTCTCAGGCAGGTAAGCCGTCTGCCTCGGATCAAAGGTCTGCATTAATGGACATTTTCACAGGCGGTCAAAATGCCCGCCTGCAAAAATAAATTAAAAAATAAAAAAGAAAAGAAAACCCCATGGATGAGCACGTCAAGCCCATCCGCCGCTGCCCGCGCCGCCCCTAGGGTGCGGTCATTGAGGCCGCGCACTTGGCCCCTCGCTCCAAGGCACGGCGCCTAGCCGCTGTGGAGCTCGGTGGAGCCGAATCCGCCATCGTGGAGCTTAGTGGAGCCAAATTCGCTGCCAGGAAAAGCCTCCATGCCGCCGGGAGAAGCCTCTGTGCCCGCGCTCGTTGGGGAAAAGGGGCACAGGCCCGCGCTCACCACCCCCGCGTGCGCCACTAGGCATCCCCACACAGGCCACCTGGAGCCGGCCCCCACACGCCGCCTAGAGAGTAGAGAGAATGAGAGAGGGATGGGGTCGCGAGAAAGAGCAAAGAAAGCAATCGGTGGCGCTTGGGTAGTTGGTGGCGGCTCAGGAGAGTAGAGAGAAAGGGGTCGAGAGAAAGAGAACAAGAAAGAGAGAGAGTGAGTGCGAATTAGGGTTTACTCATTTATATATGTGAATGAGTTATCGTGTCGGATTGGGCCGCTGGTGGGCTCAGCCATATTAATGGCCTATTTTTTGGAGACAGACCTCTTAAGAGACCCACCTGCGTAAATCGATTTTAGGAGACCGGTAAATTTCGTCTGCCTTAGTAAATCAATTTTAGGAGGTGGGCAATTTTCGACCGCCTCCATAATAAAATGTCTGCCTCCGTAAATACGCGAGACGGGTAATTGTGACCGCTCCATAAATAAAACAACCGCCTCTGTTAATCGCTATATATTTTATGAGACAGTTGCATTTTGTGACCATCTGCGTTAATGTTTGGTCAGTGCCTCGTAGAATCATTTTTGTAGTAGTGAATTGGTATACTGTCGACTCCAGTGGACCTAGTGAAAGGCCCAGTTTAGTTTTGGTAATTGAGTGAGAACCTAGGTGAACTAATATGTGTTTGATGTACAGTTTGGTTTTGCAATTGAGTGAGAACCTAGGCGGACTAATATGTGTTTGATGTAAGATACACAGAAATTAGTCCACAGGTACACAAGTATGAGCAACACATATGAGACATGACATGATGTTATGTGGCTAGGTGTAGAAGATCAAGAGACACGACTTGGCTATGACCGGGTTGCAAGTGTGAAGGGTAAGTCGAAGGCTTTGGAGTGATGGACTGCACGTGGCGATGAAGCTTGAGCAAGGACTTGGCGCCGATGGACTGAGGCAACGGTGAAAAGCAAGTGAAGTGGCAATCAATGAACCAATAAGGCCACATGATGACATGAAGTGTATCATATCATCTACAAGGGATCAAGACATGAAAGACTTGTGTTGATTACACGTGGCTTGATGGAGGTTGATGATTGTGTAGCATAACCATTGGAGAAGATGAAATGGAATACGCAAGGCAACGGTATACTTGTAGGGTGTTTCATTTCACCAGTCTAAGGTTGAGTAGAGAAGAGCTTGACTGGGTTTATGATAGATGGCCATACTATTAAGAGGGACAAACTTATTGCATATTGGTCATCTAGTGCCACTTGAGCAATCTAACTTTGCATGCGTTGCTAGGATCGAGTGGCAGTTGAAAAGAGAGAAAAATCCTTTGAAAACATGTTTGTGAAATGATAACTCAAGTGCACTAAGCAATGGAACACTTGTGGAGTTGGCACAGTTGAAAAAAGGGTGGAAGAAACGTGCAATGGATGGCTGCTATGCGCCATTGGACATTGAGCAGAGGCATCTAATGGAGTTGTGCGCAGGGTCCGGTGGCTAACCCTAGCCTCGGCCACGCGACAAGGATGCCCGATGGCATTGGACCAAGAGCGCATCGGACGGTGCGGGCGTGGTGTTCACCAATGCGGTCGTACCTGTCAGTTTGAGGGCCAGTTTGGCTAGGAGCATCAGACACTATCCGTTTGTCTGATGCATATATGGCCTCAGAGTTGTCTAATGGCAAGAAACCCTCTCCTGGTCCTCTCTAGATTGCATCCAACGCAGGGCGTCGTCGGACTAAATGCTACACTGACCATTATTGGGCGCCAACAGCTATTTCAAGTGGCTAATCAACGGCCGAATGACACGTGGCGCCCCGGACATTGGGCGTTTGTCTGATGCAGGGCATCGGACCATCTGATGGCACCATGTCCTGTGTAGAAAGGGGACAACGGCTAGTTAGCTATTGGGGCTATAAATAGAAGTGGTGATCGGCCTTGGATGGTTGCTGAGCCACTTGGAGACTTTGTGTCCATGCTTGGGAGTGTTCTAGGCGCCCACTAACTCACACATGCTTAGTTGATTGCATTCGATTGTGAGTGAGTGCTCACTAGTGCGTTATATTGAGAGATTGCAAGGTGTGGCACTAGGTGATTTTATTGCAAGCTGGGTTGGTTGTTACTCTTGGAGGTTGCCACCTCCTAGATGGTTTGGTGGCTTGAGGTCTTCATTGTGAAGCCCTCAAGAAGCTTGTGTGTGGCTCCGGAGAAGGCATTGTGAGGGGTACCATGCTCACCCCACGGGAGACGTGAAGAGCAATACTAGTAGAGCGAGGTGTGAAGAGTGCCAAGAGGTTTGTTCGGATCAAGTGCTAGACTTTTCTTCCCAATGGCTTGCCTCAACGGGGATTAAGTGGTTGGCAAACCACCGAACCTTAGGATAAAAATCATCGTATCAACATTTGTCTTCCCATTGGTTTGCAAATCTCCAACACTAGCTCTTTCTTACTTGCTCAACTTGTGCTAGTGTTTAGTGTTGTTTTTGTGTAGCTAGTTTGCTTGTGTAGCAAAGTAGTTGCTCTCTCTAGCTAGTAAGCTTGTGTAGCTTATTAGCCATGCTTATCTTGTGTAGCTAAGTTGTTTAGCTCTCTAGTTTGGCTTGTAACTTTGCTAGTTGATTAGTGCTAATGTGCTTAGGCTTTGTATGCTTTGTTCACTAGCATGTGTAGGAGCTCCCGGTGTACTTTGTTGTACTAGTTGCATAGGTTTGTGTGATCTTACCAATTAGACTTGTGTAGGTGAGCTCTCTCTAGCTCGGCACCTTAGTTGCTAAATTAGGATCTTTGCAAGGTGCTTGTGAACCTAGATAGAGGGGCGTAGTCGAGGATATACCGATTAGTTTAATTCTGTATTTGTTTCGGTTAGCTGACACGATTAATTTTAGAAATAACTATTCAACCCCACCCCCTAGAGTTGGCTCCTTGATCCTATCACCTGGGTCTGAGAGGGTGCTATGTGCATAGCGAGCCGGGCCAGATCCATTGCACACTTGGTTTTTAGGGGCTCCACAAGTGGTGGAGAAAGGCAAGATTAAAGATTGACAAGACAAGAAGGACTTCGATGGCTTAATTGCTTATTTTTGGTGGAACATTTGGAATGAACGCAACAGAAGGACTTTTCACCTTTCAGCTATTATCAAAGCAACCTTTACACATAGCCTTTCTGATTAAAGAAGCGGTAGATGTGTATAGTCCTCGAGCAATGTCTCCAAATAATTTCTAGTTGTCTTGGTGTTTCTTCTTCTTCTTCTTTGTTTTTGTTTTTGTTTTTGTTTCCATAGTGGATATAGAATAAGTGGTAAGTCAGTTGTAAGCGGTGCTGGCTGTTTGGCCTCTTTTTTCATACTTTTATTTTCCTCTTCTAATAAAAATGCAGCAAAGCTTGTGTTATCCGTTCTACAAATGTTGAATTCTAAATTTACCTCCTGACATCACATTTCATGCTAAATTAAATAGTAGTACTATGAATATTCTTTTATCTCTCCTGGTACAATTAATCATTTTGTGTAATTTATGGTCCTCTTGACACATGCATACACTGTTATGTGGGAGGTTCTATGTCCAGCCAGCTATTTTGCAATAAGGCACAACCGCACAAGCATCTCTTAGATGCTCCTCTGGCAGAATGGAGTGGATTGAGTCTTCTCCGGTTATATACCATGTCATTCGTTCAGAGTACCATGTCATTCGTTCAGAGGATGGAATACTATAGGATGGGTCGATTTGTTCGGCCTCGTTGGCTGCGGTCAAGGCACATGATGTTCCTAGCCTCATCAGTCATGCGGGGCGGAGCCATGTTGCTGACTGTGGGTGTGGCCGCATCCACCTGAAAATCAGAAAGCCATGAGCCTCATCAGTCATCATCTTGCTAACAGCTAAACTTTCGCCTCTTTCACACCCCCAAGCGCAAAGTCATGCACCCAGTCCAATCTAACAAAGTTAGCTAACTAACCAGCCAAACACACTAATAATTTGTAACCTTTGCGCTACAGGCCATCACGGAAACTGGAAAAGAGATACTGCTTCATCTTCATTCACTAATCCGTCTGTCCGTCTACTGCCGCGCTGGACGCCCGACTCTTTGCCTCCTGTCTTCTGCGCCTCACGGCTCCACCCCAGGTGCTTAGGCCCTCCACAGTGGGAGAGCGATGCCAGGAAAAAAAAAACGGGTCCCACAATAAAAGTGGACATCGGGTCTAAGAGAGCTGCAGCGTGTGAAAAGATGGCACCACAGCTGTACTAGACCCACATTAATAAAGTAATGCATCTTTATTCTCTGTTCGTAGTCACAGCAACATTTATTTCTCACTGTTCGTGCGAAGAGAAATAGTTTTTATGTTTCAGGCACCGGAGCAAATACTTTCTGCGCTCCTAGTTTTTATGGCATCGCTGTGAGTTAGCTTTGCTCGCTGCAATGGGGAGAGTGGCTTTAAAATTTTCTCTCTCTTCTTTTAGCGCCACTTAAGCTGTACGTTGTGGAGTGCCTCAGTAGCTGGCCACAATAGGCAGCACTACAATAGCAGAGCGCCGAAAATGTCTACTGCCTTGCTGGTCGGCGCTTTGGCGGGCGACGGCTACTGCCCGACGACTGTTCAGCTCGGCAACAGTCTGCATCACTCCGTCAGACCGTGAATCCATATTCCAGTGTTGCTTTACTAGTCTCCTTCCCCTACGTTGGTGACTGTTAAGATTTATTTTAGTGATCAATTAGGATTAATCCATGTCATTAGCAACTGCTAATGACGATTCCATTAGGCAGCAAACGTGCTCATGCATTGCAACATAATCTAATCCATATTAGAATTAGACTCCGTGTCATCTCTATACGTGATCTGTTCTAACTTGTAACTCGTATGAACTTGTCTCATGACTCATGAGTCCAGGTCACGTATGATATACAGATCCAATAGGTCTTGGAATCTAATTCTGTATCAATCATCGCTAGACGTGAGCTGTTTTAACTCGTATGAGCACGACTCATATAAGTGCAGACAAAATAAACTCTCTACTATCCTGTAGTTAGGGGGCCGGATACGGACCAAAAAATAGGTAAAAAGAAATTTTGCCTCTTTAATATTTTACTAGCAAAACATGCCCGTGCGTTGCACCGGGGTGTAAAATTTATTATCTTTTTTTAGGGATACAATTTATTGTCCAATACTCATATCAATAGCAAACGTGTTCATGTGTCACAATAGGACGTATTATTGCGTGTCATCTAAATCTAGCTATCTTTGTTTGATTTTAATTGGACCAACCTGTTTTTAATTAAATATCAAGGCCAATAATCATGACAGTGTATCATGTATTGCAATGGAAAAATATTATATCGTAAACATAAGAAGAAACAATAATTCATGTCAATGGAACTACGTGAAATTATTAGGCATTTTTCTAACACAGGAATCTATACCACAAGAATTGTGAAAATAAAAGGAGTAAAGAAAAAAATTAGTGTCAGATTAATTAACAAAAATATGTTAAAGAAAGGTATGTTTGGGAATACTCTAGTGTCGTGGTTGGAAATTTCAATCGGGTGGCTCGAACCGTCCAATGGGCTGCAATCAACAGGGATCCATCCAGATGTGGAGATCGGATTGATGGCGGTTGATGGTTGTTGTTCGATAGCGGTTGGTCAGACATAACAGCCAAGTTCGACAGTGTGGTGGGAAGACGTCGTGGATGAAGACGGCGGCTTTGAGACGCGATCAGATTGACAGGAGTTCGATTATGATCCTGTGTGATCCTTGCATCATTAAGCAATGATGGTGGCAAAAGCCACGGTGAACTTGACATGTTGATGAAGGCGCGGTTGTTCACGGTTGGGCGGTGATGAGTTGCTAGAGTTTTTCTTTTCCTGGATGACCAAGTTGGATACAGAGTATGCCACAGACGTCGGGTGCTTGGCGAGTAGGCGTGACTGCAGTCCGGCGTGCCAACGCATATGTATAGCAGAGCATGTCCGATTAGGAGATGGAGGAGGCAGGTTGATGATCAAGTAGTTACGGAAATTTACATGCATACATTGATGTTGGAGATCAGTACGTACGTGGATGTTGAATTTGTTTATTGGAATTAGCTTCCTACAACTTGATTGGCATGTGGTAATTAAACACTGCAGTGTCCACGTCCACGTTTGTCATTGAGGAGATGCATGGACGTGACCGAGATGGACATTTGGCTGCATGGTTGTGGAAAGGAAAAAAGTATAACAACGTGTACAGCTGAACAGAAAAAGAGGAAAACGGAACGAACATGGAAATCAAACCTGAACAGGCACGTCGTGAAACAATGAACAGAAAAGGCCAGATACTTTTCTATATAGAAAGTAAAATAAGATTTTGTCTAATTTATTTTCTATTTGAATTAGGATTTCTATTCCTATTCATTTTATTTAGACTCGGAGAGATCTATTTATCCTAACTATCTAAGGTCATATAAGTCTAACGGAAGAAACTCCCGACTATCGGTAGTTAGGGGGAGGTGGACGAAAAAAATGGATGGACGAAAAAAAGAGCCTGAAATTTTGCTTCTTTATTATTAGGTATAGATTAGATTTTGTTGGCGTTATATCTTTTATCTAGAATTTTTGTTAATATAATAATTATAAGCATGGACGACCAAATTTTAATACTCAGTTGGATGGATTTGTTGGCGTTGATAGATTGCCTCTCGTAACTTTTATCCATAACTTTTTTTAATATACATTAATAACTAACCATGGACGTACCACCATATTTTACGAACAATGACGTCGGTCTTGGTACTAAGTTGGATAGATTTTTGAACTTGCTAACGCCGGGCGCCAGCATCCAGACCCTACCCGCACAGGGAGCGAACAAGCGCCTAGCGCGTCGAGCTCGCGAGGGAGCGCACCAGTAGTTGTCCCGCACCGCCCCGGACGTCGCCCACGCCGCCGGCCGCTTCCGAACCCTACCCGCACAGGGAATGAACGAGCGCCTAGCATGTCGGGCTCGCGAGGGAGCGTACCAGTAGTGGTCCCATGCCGCCCCGGACGTCGCTCATGCCGCCGGCCGCTTCCCACGCGCATCTGACGTGCAACGCCCAATCTACTTTTAAAATATCTAGATGCAACAGTTGCAATATACAAAAGAAGACAGATGAAACATTTAAAACAAGCGTCTGAAACACTTGCGAAAACGCTTGAAAAACAATTGAAAATCATTGCAAACATATGCAACATCCAGATGAAACACTTGCAAACATACGTATAAAACATCTGAAAACACTCAAAATATATGCTTGCAACATGCATGTATATGCAATATCTAGATCTACTTTTTCAACATCCAGACAAAACACTTGTAACATTCGTCTGGAACAAATGAAATATTTGGAACATACACTTGGAACATACGTGTATAGTCATTATAACATGTGCAACATCCCGATCTACTTTTGCAACATCAATATACAACACTTGCAACATACCTCGAAAACATCTAAAATATTTGAAACATACTATTGCAACATACGTTTTTAGTCTGCTTGCTGCTTGGACGAATGAGGCTCGTCGACGCGGAGCTCTACACCGGCACGGAGTTCGAAGCCGCAAAGTGGCACGGAGGTCGCTGGTGTGGACCTCGTCGGTGGCATGGACCTCGGTAGGGGTAGGGGCAGGCGGATGGAGCATGGCCATGATGGGAGGCGCGAGTCCAGGAGCGAGCGCCTAGTGCGTCGGGCTCGCCGTGCGCTGCGCGTGCAGGCAGCGTGGGTGAGGACGGGGTCCGTCCCGCGAGCAGAGCGAGCCCTATAAGGAGCGTTTCCAATCTCCGCTTCTAAAAGATAAGATATTTGTCTATTTTTAATTATAATGGCAGTAGTGGGTAATTTTCTAAAAAAACAAAATTGATCCAATGGTCATGGTGGTTACAGATTTTTGATTTAATGGCCGAATGTTTCTGATCATCGTGAGAATTTCTAGCATTTATCTCTTTTCCTAACGCATATAGTGGGAATTAATGTAGAGCCTTCGTTGGGGCCTCCAATTAGTAATACTAAGAGACATCTATCACTTTCATCCCATTATTTTCACTCGTTCACACTTAACACGTCATCATGCATGCTTCTTCTACTGACACTAAGAAGAAGAAAAAAAGAGAAGCAGTTCGCAGGAGGACTTGCCGGCGACGCTATGTAGGAGGAATCGGCCTCTACTGCAAGGTACTAGATGATGACTATCGTCTAGAAGCATAGATTGTAGGATTTGGTTGCAATAGCATTGCAATAACTGGTGTAGGTGGTTAAGGTGTTTTTGTCCTATATACATGGGTGGTGATGTAGTCTTAGGATTGATAGCTATTAAGATGCAAAGTTATATGGGTTGTGTGATTTTTGCAGAGGCCGGAAATGAGTTCTGAATTATTGTATGAACCCGATATAATGATCTTGAATTATAAGCAATTTTAATTTACTTGAGATTGGATGAGCCTTGTTTACTCTTGAACTTTCTGCATTTGTTGGAACTAGAGGTTCTGAACAGGTTACTTTAAGAGGGAGTGAAGGGGGGAAAGGAGAGAATAGGGTTTGGGAGCAAGTGAATCATGAGTAGAAGTGAGTGTCTTGTTCTCATGCCCTTGGGCACTTATGTAGGTGGTGGTGTTGGATTTTACATAACACTACTCTAGCAACTACTTATGTCTCTTCAAGAGGAGGCCAAGCCCATATACCTAATGGGTTCCTCCAATAGCATCCATTCATCAGGAGAAAAAGTAGAGATATATACCAATTGCCTAACATGTCTGGATTACACATTTGCACATAAATGTTAGGATTAGAAGTAAAAAAAATCTGAACAGATCATAATTTTATATCAATTTAGAAGAGTTTTAGTTACAAATTGGACTAATGTTTTCCACTGCATATTTCTTTATATGCTTGACAGTTTTGTGAGAAATTCTGCTAGTTTTTAAAAAATTTTAGCATTATTATTCCTTTCAATATCTTCTCTTATTTTTATTTCTCATTTGTCTGTCTGCATTTTAGTGGCATAGGTATCCAAAAGGCATATGACTAGTACAGAGTTCTTTCAACTAGCAAAGAGAACTGGGGTTCACTCCCCAGCAACAAAAAAGCACACAAGTACAGTTGTCCAAATTAAATTGTAAGAGAAAATAGTTTGTTTGTGTGTTGTACTAATGGTGAGCACAAAGGGAAGACAACAGGATAAAGAGCGTTCAATTTACACTCAGATTCAAATAAATCGACTGTACTCAATGTACATCGCTGGCCCACAACATCGACATCTATATACCTTCAACACTTCTTGTGAGCACAAATTGGATACTCCCTTTTGTATCATGTCTCCAACAACTTAGCAGTTCAATGCAGTTAGGACTGTCTTCAAAGTTCTTTTTTTTTTTTTGAAAATGCAGTTAGAGCTGCGTTTTATTGTATTATAGAGATGAAAAAGGGGGGAGGGGGTCCCCAACAGGATCCTCACTTGTCTTCGAAGTTCTACAAGGTGACACGACAAGATCAATATTTTTTCTGTTTCCAGGAGATTGCATGCCAGAAAAAAGTGAACATAGTATGAAGCTGGCAAGAGGCATTACTGCATACAATAAACGAACTTTTGCCTGTGGGGGATGTCCACCAACTCTGGCTTCAGATTTTCAGTGATAGATTGTCTTATACATGTAATTTTGGCCAATATCATGGACCATTCATAGTTCTAAATCTTGTCACTTACAAACAAACTGATACAATCTGCAAAATGCTTCTGGTTTATTTATTATAATGTATGACCCAGGAGCATCTAATGTAGAATGGGATCATTGGCTTAGTACAAGAAGGTTCAGAGGCCATGCTCACAACTTGGACTGTGAGAACTGGAATTTTCAGCGCCTCCTAGCAGCAGTTTCTCTCTGAGCGTTGAAGTAGACAGCAGCTACAGGGAGGCCAAGATCATTTTCCTCAGCGAACTGTCGTGTGATGAAATGGTCCCTGGAGGATGGCACAGCTACAGTTTGCCTGCGCTTCTGCTTGAAGAGAACAAAAATGAACCTGTGGATACCAATGCTAGGTCTTGGGCTCTCATAGCTTATGACTTCTCGCCCTGAAAAATGCATGCTTATGAACTCGAAGAACAACTAGAACAAGGAATAGACTAAGCACAAAGCAGAGGAAATACCTACCGAATGAGGCATCTGTTGTCCCAGGTATATCAGTCACGATCCTGCAAATGTAAAGGACGATAACACTTAGCCATAGCATTCTCATTCTAAGCACTCAGAAAATATGATTTTTGTATATATGCAAGATGTGGTGCTATTCCTCTGTAACATACTGACATCCCCAAGGTAAGAAATGCCAAATATTACCAGTGAAGGTGCTCCCTTAGATATGGATCACTTGGTCCTGGGACGTCGGGGTCTGTCATAACCTGAAATTTTAGGAACTATGGCGATTAGTGAAGGGATAGTATGTATAGAATACTTGGAGACAAGGATCAAGTATTTAACTACTAACCAATGTGAAGAAAGACCGCAAGTCGCCCCCTTGAACCTCTACTCTTGGTTTAGATACAACTGCTGATGGGTAAATCTCATGGCCATTGAAGACAAGCTTGTTTGAGTTGTAGGTCACAACCATATTCACACATGGGCTAAAGAAGTCGAGAACTTCTCCAATCACCCGACCGACTACAAGAGACTCCACAGATCTAGACATGGTTGGAGGGTCAAGTATTTTATTTTGCACACTAATGCTCTTATTGAATGCAGCAAGCTAATGCACTTAACGATGTGCCATGAGCTGCTTATTGGGCATTGGTGAGAGGACAGGCCTCTATTTATAGTGGTTTGGATCCTTCTGTCAATTGTAGGATCAAAAGAGGATGTGAAGCATGTGTGTTTTTTTAGTTGCGTATGTGTTTTTTAGTTGCGTATGCTGTGGATGCAGCTAAAAAGGCTACAGGAAAGATGTACGTTTTTCCAAGAAAGCCAACAAAGGGTGTTTAGAGCGTCCACAGTGTATGGATGCAGGGTTGTCCTTTTGGTGGGTCCCACAATGATTTGATGGCGTCTGATATTTGGCTTGCAATATGTAGATCCGGGTCTACATACGTAAGTGGGGCCACCAATCATTACCTTCTGCCTATTCCCCTCCTTTCCTCTGTCTAAACTTCCCATGCGCAAGAGAGAGAAGAGGATGGGAGCGGGTCTGATGCATAGCACCAGCTTCTTCATAGAACCGGGTACACAGTGTATAGAACTAGGTCCAATACTCGCATTTAATGTATGGAACCAGCCTAGAACCGCACACTGCGGATGCTCTTATTCTCTAACAGTTACGGATAGAATCTATGCAAGCAATGGTTTATGTTTTTCTTTCAGGTTCTTGGGATAAAGCATTTTGAATGTGCAAAATTGTCCTTTTATTATTGATACGAAACTGTAGATATTCTTTCATGACTGAAACAAAATCTTACAGATCACCATGGAGTCCTCAAGAATACCATTGTACTAGAACATAACACACCCCCAGGAAAGTGGATCAGTAAACATTACGGTGCTGAACTATCTGGTATTGTTGGAAAATATGCTCACCTACATACATGTAGGGTCTACATGACAATTCATTCTGCAGGATTTGATACATAATCATGTTATCAAATTGTTCTCATTATCTCCGTACCTTTCAGAAATAGCATGTGAGATATTATATAAAATCATTATTACCATCTGATTTTTGGAGAGCGCACTTCAAGCAATTTATTGTTAACTTTTTCCCTTAAAAATGGTATCTCGATGTAACTTTTTGTGCAAGTTTAGAAGTATGGTTTTGTTGAGGTAAATGAAAAATAAGGGGGGGCATACATTTATTTTCATTAGCTTGGAGACAAAAAAAAAAGCCACACTGTCAACGTGGAAGCCCAGAATATGATGCTTAATCACCTTATCAAATTTATGCATTGGCTCTGCACCTTTTGAAGCAAAAAAAGAATATGAGCTATTCTGGAAATATATATACTAGCATCTGATTCCTAGTGAACACACTTAAATACCTTATGATGCAAAGAAAAAGAAACATCTAGATTGAATTGTTCGTGTCAAGTTAGCAAGTATGGCTTTATGGAGCTAAATGGGGGGGGGGGGGGGGGGAAGGAATATGATTCTTTGGAATTATTTGCATTGTTTTGGTGAAACTATCAATTGCATTTGCCATGCTTGATTTGATGTTTACTTGAATTGTTAATATTCTTATCCTGCTATTTTATAATATTTTTGTAAATTAGTAATGATATAAAATGCTGCGCTGTCTGCGTGGAAGCCTCTCGATACTCAGGTGTTCATCTTTGCTGGCTTATTTGTTTATTAGGCAAACTTCATTTAGCTGTCTCTTTTTCTGTTAAGGAAAAGAGATGGTCTGAGTTCTATTGCTGTTACAATCTTTCCTCAAACTGTAATAGCATCTGATTTATACTATATATGTTTATTTTGTTCTTTGGAATACTGTAACAAGTCACTGAAGAGAATAAAGGAACAGAATGCAGTGCCGCCACCACTCCATCATGTAGGTGCTGTCTAGTGCTGAGAAGTCAATTCAATCATAAAAAGCTCATAGATTCCTATTGATTGAGGCATTAAAATATTTTTATAGATTTCCATAAGTGGTGGAGCCAAGTACAAGTGCGTGCATTCTTCTGTTATGGTCAAATGCCATCATGCCTCCTTGGCACAATGGCACTGGTGGTAGAGATGGAGCCAAGTTTAGTTTGGTGACAATTTTCTGCTCCTGGGCAATGCCATGATATTTGCTTGACACCTAGCTGGGGTAGTGGTGGAATCTTGCAGCTGTTCCAACCAATGGTGATAAAGATCACCAATGTTTTTTGTCCAGTGAATACTAAGAGGCTACCAATAATGGATATTTGGCCAATTTCGTACCATATATATGCATCTTTTGGTCAGTATGTTGTATGGTGCCTGCTGCCTTGTGAGCAAGCTTCACACGCAGGCAAGGTCACCAATGTTTGTTTCTCCAGTGAATAACTTCTGAGTTCTGACTAGTAACCTGTACAAAAACAACATGAATGGGTAAGAAAAATTGCTTTATTTTAGACAATGGAATAAAACATATTAAACTCAAGAAGTTTGTTTTTTAAACACAAACAAAGGCTTGCTTATTAGTATTCAACTTTGTTAGTGAGTTTTATCTTCATCTAGGGCATAACAGCCATTTTTTTCTTAAAAAATCCAGAAGAGCTGCACATCATTATATTAAGAAGTGAAAATGGGAAAGAACCCATACAACACACCCCCGGCCAGCCAAAAGGCAAGCCCACACACTCACACCAACTCACGCCAACTCACACAAAACCCCCCCAAACTCTCTGATCCTTAGGATATAAGCGCACCCATATCTGTTTTGAAGGGCGACCAGCAGCAGCACTAGGATCCTAACCCTCTGAATGGGGGGCAGTCAGGAGGAAAATTCCTCGAGCCCCAGCCAACGACCATAGTTTTCGCTCTTCTCCAGCAGTGATCAGAATTCTTGCAATATCAAGGGCTGCTCCATCAAAAACACACTAGTTGCGATGAGTCCATACAGTCCATGCTCCAAGAATTATGAGAGAATTGATTCCTTGCAATATTATGTCACTAGTACCACTACTCACTCTATCCCATCAGTCTAAAAAAGAGAGTTCAATGGGCTGAGGGGAGAGAGATTGCAGGCCAACTTGTGACAAGAAACGGAACCAGAACTCTCTTGTGAAGACATAACCAATGAGGATATGATCAATGGTTTCGGCTGCTTGGTCACACAAAGGACAGCGCTCAGGATGAGGGAGACCTCGGCGAGCTAAACGCGATCCGTTGTCCAACATCTATTATGAGCAACCAACCACATAAAGAAACGACATTTGGGCGGTGTCCAATTCCAGATTTTTTCCCATGGTCTGAAAAGAATAGATCCCAAAGATAGGCCCTCATAAGCTGATTTAGCAGAATATTGACCATTTGAAGCAGGTCACCATACGTGTCTATCTTCCATTTCAGGCTGCAGCTCAAAGTCAGATAAGAGGTCCCATAGGAGGAGATATTCAGTGATGACCACAACACTGAGAGCCCCTTGTATGTCTGAGATCCATGCAATGCATTGTCCATGGACATAACAGCCATTTTTTTACTTCAATGCAGATGGCGATGTTTCTTGGTTGTTGTCATAAGCTTCTATTTGACAACTCTGTTAAGTTTGAGGTGCCTCCACAAATAGGAGCCCTCCACTGAACATACAGACGGCAGGACCATTGTGGTAACCAACCAATCAAACTACATCCATACTGACAGGAGGATCATTGTGGGCCAATGCAGGGAGGCAATTAGATATTCAGATCATGGCATGAAGACTTTGGAAGGAAGAGGCCATGCCCCCAAAGAATCTCCATGGATCAATGTGTCTCCTCCTGGTTGCATACAAGTCAGTATCCAAGCAAATAAGATATAATACTCAATGTTTTGATTGTGGAGGTTGACAGGGGTGCTAGTTCCGTGCAGATTTGGTTCATGGATTGGGCAGTCAACGCTATATAATATTTCGATATATCTAACCCCATTTGACAGCAAGCCACAGGTTTAGCAGAGAGCAAGTGTAGTTCATATCTTCAAGCAATCATTGTGTGTTAAATGCTGACACACATTGCAAATTCCATGGAGACTTTTATGTTCATATCCAATCCTGCAAATAGAGGTTATATTAAAGTTATGCTCGTAAACATAATTCTTCACATACGTACTTATATTGAAATTATTCTCCACATCTAATTCATGAAATAGACCATTTTAATTTCGAGAAATTTTCTAAGTATATGGTTAATTATCTTATACTGACTAGGATTCTACAAACCACTTCGTAGTGTAGTAATGATTCTGTTCAGCTGGTTTATTTTGGTGGCGTATAATAGAGGTGCAATCAAGGGTGTATGAGTGTGCTGTGTGCACATACGTTGTCCTTATCAGTAGCCAAAAAGAATTATTTTGTTCAAACTTGAAGAGCATGAGACACTTGTACAAGCATCTCAGTTATAAGACAACCAAGAAGATATCTTTTCAGTTTTGCTACAAGTCCCTCTGAATGGCCTAAACTTAAAAATTGTGGGAAAGCTAATCCTCACTTTGAGTGTTTGAAGCATCTTTGTCGATTCCAGAGAAGTAAGATTAGGATTTGGGGGCTTCAAGGTTAGTGGCCGGAGGCAGCATGGCGCCAGTGGGGTAAAATTGTGGGAGACTGTCAATGGCCCAAGGTGGAAGAAGATGCAGATCAGCATATGCAACAATGAGGTGCTGAGCGCACTCAAGAAACACTCAGGTGTGCAGTTGACATGCCCTAAAATTCCACCAGTCGTGGTTGACCTCTGTATGCATAATGCAATCTTACAATGGCAAAATAGATCTCTTAAAGCAAGAATACCAGTGTTTTGGGCATTCCCTGAGCGCTGAGTCTTTATCGACAATGAGGTCAACAAGTGCCAATCTGTGACCCTAAAACCAATCCACATAAGTGGGTTGATGGATGAATGGGCTCTCTGAGCTGGGATCCCAATCTGTGATCCTATACACGAATTCACAGAAGTGGGCAGATGGATGAATGGCCTCTGATCTGGGATCCATTCGCTGATGCCCACAGATTCAGTTCAGTTGGTTACAGTGCCAACTTGCAAGTCTGAGGTCATTTTGATCAGGTCACTGCTGTTCCACTATCAATGTGCACTGACAGGCGACAATGGTCAACAGTTTCTGGAGCCTCTGAGTGACCATTGGCATCTAGGATGTGTCACCACTCACCAGTCAGGCAGTCAATACACTAGTCCCTCTCTACTTTGGAGGCTCAGTACTTGCAAGTTCACCAGGTCAATATTTTGGTGAACTTTAGAGATTATTTTTCAGTACCCACTCGCATTGAAAGCAAATGACACCTTCATCGGCCAGAGCAGAGATCATGAATGCAGGGTGCAGATTGCAGCTCTGATCATCACCAGAGAGCAAGAGGTCGCCTCTGATTCTCTGAATAATTCACTGAGCTAAGCAACTTCTTATGTCTGATCTTCCAGCGATGAGGTAGGCGCCAACAACTCGGACTAGGACTGTATTACAACAGCATTGCAAATCTTATCGCTTATTCGGAGCAGTGATATCTCGCAATTGCAACCACCCTGTGCTCAAGAAACAAAACAGCAACAGCAACAACAACAACAAAAACAGCAACAGGAACAAAACGTGTCAGATAAGCCAATTCGTGCAAAAAGTTTAAAATCTAGGATCCGGTCGAACCACCACTCATTCAGTTCAATGCAATGTATCATCATTATACCATCAGGAGGTAACATCACATCTCCCAGGAGTAGCACCGTAAAGTAAGGCAAACCGTGCCAATCATCCTTGCACTAAAACATGCAAAATTCAATGTGCCCATGTCAGTTGTCACACACCATGCTTGCATAACAGAAATTTGAAATTCTGCAGATTAGAGCATAATTCAAATTTATGCTGCATTTTCAAACTGTGAACATAGATCTGGGTCTAAATAGACCACGTCGATATAACATTTACATGTCTAAAATCATCAACAGAATAAAGTTTTTTGAGAAACAAAACCATCAGGATAATAAAGCAAAAGATGCAGACAGAAATAAATAAGTAAAGCAGTGATGGGAAGCCATCTGTTGCAAACAGATCAGCACTCAGCAATGGAATAAAGGACAGCCAACAATGCATGCTTTCCATGCCACTCAAAGCTATATTCACATTTGTCTTCTCTCACCTGAAAGCACCAGATCTGGAGAAAATGGCTCGTAAATTAGTATTTGTTCTGCCAATTGTGTTCCTTGGCTGGGCACTCCGGCAACTCTCTAGTGACCACCTCTGAATCTCTGAAACATTGTGGCTCACCAGGTGGCAGGTGGGCATCCTCTGACATCTACCAGGATCAAGCTCAGGGATGGAAAGTTACCTTGCATACAGAGAAGACAGAATACAGAAAGACAAGGCCAGGTACAATATCCACACTCCACAGTACATGCATTTCGAGGCACCAAGGACTTTACCCTGCCTGTTTCCAAAGTAAAGCACAGTCACAGAGCACTGGACACTGAAGTGAAATGTTGGTTTGTCTCCATATTTTGCTTACTGGTTTCTTTGCCATTAAAGGAGCTTATGGAGAAATTGGGAATGTACTTAGTTTCTTTTGATAGATCTGAGTATGGGGAAGGTGACCCGAATCCTAGGAGGGATGTCAAGAGCAAAGAACTGGATATCAAGGAGCTCGCTGACCAGCTGGATCTTGGGCAGAAGTTATGTCTTGGGGTCTGGATGGGAGGATACTCTATTTGGGGATGCCTCCAGTAAAGCACATAGATACAACCAAATACATGTTAATGAAATATGCAACTCAGAATTCAGATTTCAGAGTAAAGCTGTATATGCTGCACTAATCGTCCCAACTATCAACTATTGGTGGCTTTCTTTCCCATTTAAAATGTCCAGGCAGGCCTTCAAGAAATTAATTGTGACATAGCAGAGGTCCCTCTTACCTCTGGATTGCAAACAACACACCTTCCTTGCTCTACCAGTGGATGACCCAGAGGTGGCTCCCCTCTGCTGCAGGAGCCATGCGCCACCCTGAAATATTTTGCAGGCATGATATGGAGGTTGTTCTTCAGAAGATGATGGCAATGCCAAGAACTATTGAGGAAAACCACAGCCTCAGATATATAAACATAGAATAAAGGTTGTAGCACACAAAATAGTACTCCCTCTGTTCCAAATTATAAGACGTTTTGACATTTCTAGATACCAAAACATCTAATAATTTGGAACGGAGGGAGTAATTCACAGAGCTTGTAAATTGAACACACAATACAAGGATTAGCTTCTTATGTGTTCTTGCCGTAGAGACAAACAATATATTAACATGAAAGTTACAGGAAGAAAAAAAAATGAAATATTTGTATTAAAAGTTGACCAAAAGCAATGTTATAACCTACCCCTTTCTAACATATGTCGACATAACATTGATTTGCTATTTCATTTTTTTCAGAATAAATCAAGGCTGAGGCTTTTATGAATCAAACCCACCATGATTTACTTGTCTTTTGGAAGTTGGAAATTTGTCCAATGAATATTACCAATCTGTTTCATCAAAATGAGAGTTCTGTATCAAGAAGCTTCCATTCCATGGATCAAGTATCATGAAGTACTGAAGTCACACAAGGTGGACATATGTTCATGCTGGTAGATAGATGGACCAAGCGAATTCTCAAGGCAGTCTTGGGCTGCAGAAGAGACCTCAGCTGTTGACAGTAGATCCATTTCCCAAATGCTGAGAACTTCAGCTGCAAACAACTATTTAGTTTTATTTTTCCCTGAGGTTGTAATCCTACAGCATCAAGACTTCTCTAATTCAAAATATGATAGCTATACTGTCAGCTTAAGTTATTTTTCTACAGCATATTAGGTAATTAAGACAGCACGTGTGACGTCAGTACTTGTCCTTACTAACTCTGGTCCAAAATTTATGTCATCCTAGAAAGCATGTAGTAAAAAAAATTTAAATGTGATAATTACTCCCTCCGGTCCAGTTTATAAGGCATTTCATGTATGTCAGCAGTCAAACTTTATAAACTTTGACCAATAATTTGACCAACATTTTTTAACTATTGTAATACAAACTTTATACTGTTAGATTTGTAAGCAAATATACTATCCAAGAATCATAAGTTTATAATCATACACAATATAATATAATATAATATAATATAATATAATATAATATAATATAATATAATATAATATAATATAATATAATATAATATAATATAATATAATATAATATAATATAATATAATATAATATATAATATAATATAATATAAATGAATGGTCAAAGTATAATTTAGGAGACCGTGCTATGTCAGACTATGCCTAATAAACCAGACCTGAGGGAGTACTATATATAAAGGTATTCAATTTTGTGAGATGGAAACATTAACGAGTCATCATCAAAATTACATCAACACCATTATAAATTTACTAGCATTATAGTATAGATATTCAGGAAATCAATGTCAATGGTGTGCATTGAAGACTGTATTAGTGACCTAAATAATAAGTGAATCCGCCAAGAGGCAAAAAAAAAACAGTGAACAAAGTAAAAAATACAAATGACACCAAGAGGCAATCAAAAGGGTAAATAATTCTAGTACTTAGGAGCATGGCATGATAAGATCGTGAAAAGTTTCAGTCCATGAGCACTGCATATCTGACAGGTCAATATATTGAAGCATGCCTATGGCCAAATTGGTGATACAAGAATCATTTATTACAGAAGATTCTTGGAATGTTCTTACCAAGAGAAGTCCTATGTATAACTGAAGAAAGCTCCGTCACAGAAGGCCACAACCATTTAGTATTTGACATAGTTGGTATAAGGAATTAACGGCGGTCAGGTTTCTAGTACACATTATCAAAAGAAAATAACAAAAGGGCAGAATATCATGAGAGATCTTCAAGAAACCGGAGCGAGTTCCTGCCACCCAGTTTCCAATTAAAAAACATATCTCCATGAGTATAATGCCAAGCAAAGAAATCTGACACGGTTTAAGCCACAAGAGGAAGACTTGCTTGTGCTCAACTATTCTTTTGGAAAGCACCCAACTGCTTAACTAAGAGATCATGATTCCAGAATCTTGTTTTTCATCTTTTGATAGAGTTGCCCCCCGAACTCCATCTATGATCTCCTGAGCAGCAAGAGGAGATACTTTTGTGCGTAACTATCCTTTTGAAAGCACCCAGCAACATAACTCAGAACAATGTCTCGAACTCTCTTTTTCTTTCCCTTTTGAAAGGTATTGCCCACAAACACCATATCATCTCCAGACTGAACTCAAGAGTAAATATGCTTGAAGAAATGAGCAAAGCTAAATAATGGTACACTGATGAAGAGAAATTTGCAATACATGAGAAAGTTCTTACAGGAAATATCTGTGATGCAAGGCCAGCAGGACAATTTTTCAAAGAGGCCAATCCATTCACCCCAAAACAATATTCTCCAAGTACTCGATTGCATGGTACATGTGGCCTTTATCAAATCCCTTGAACAATGCATTATGTGTGCAATAATATGGAGGAATACCATTTTGATGCATCTCAAAATACAATCTTATTGCATCTGCCCAGTTACCTTCTCTACAGCTCCCATCTATCAATAAAGTATACGTGTATTTGTTTGGCGCTAATCCCCTTTCCAGCATCTCGTGAAAATGATGATAAGCCAACAGAGTTCTGCCTGTCCTGCATAGTGCATGTATGAGCACATTATATGTTATTTCATTAGGTTCAATTCCCGCATCCAGCATCTTCCGGAACCAACCATATGCTGAATAAAGGTTTCCTCTTCTACAACACGTGTGAATTAATATGGTGTAGGTCACAACTGAAGGTCGCAAACCATCTGAGACCATGCCATTAAGAAGTTTCCTTGCTTCCCTTAGGAGCCCTCTTTCACAGTGTGCATGAATCAAGCAGGTGTATGTGATACAGTCAGGCTGTAAACCATCACTGACCATCTTCATCTTCAAATCTTTGGCATCTTTCAGGTTACCAGTCTTGCACAGTCCATCGATTATAACATTGTATGTGACCGTATCAGGGTATATTCCTTTCAACATCATCACCTCCCTCAACTGGAAAGCCTTACGAATATCCCCTAGGGTTAGCTCCGCACAAATCCTTGTGTTATAGGCAAAGCAATCTGGCTGCAAACCTTTGCTCAGCATCTCATCAAAGAACTCTCTTGCCATAGGAAGGTTCCTCACCTTATGTGAACCATTCATGAGAATTGTATATGTACAAACATCAGGAAAACACCCCTGCTCTACCATTTCCTCTTTCAATCTCCTAGCTTCCTCTAAATCACCTAATCTACAATAACCATCTATAAGAGTGTTATATGTCAAAACTGTTGGTGCTAAACCTGCACGCCTCAAATCGCCAAGCAACCAAAGAGCCTCCTTCAAGTTACCTGCCTTACAATATCCATTTAGCAAAGAATTGTACGTGATCAGGTCTGGCAGTAAGCCCATTGCTCTCATTTCCGAAAATTTCAGCTGTGCAGCCTCTACCTGCTCACTTTTAAGCAGCCCATGAATGATGGCATTGTATGTCACCACTGTAGGCATAATGCCCTCATTCTCCATCTCCATCTGCAAAGCTTCAACCTTTTGTACAAAACCCCTTTCAAGCAACACAGTGATAAGTGGGTTATAGGTAAAGGATGAGGCTTTCTTGGACAGCCGCATACTGTCAACCAGTTGCGCCGCGTTCTCCAGATGACCTTCCCTGGCCAAGAAACTAATCACCACATTGTATGTGACATCATTCAGCAAGCAACCGCCCCCCTGGGTTTCCATCTCCTTGAGCAGCATGGAAGCCTCGTCCTTCCTCCCCTCCTTCAGGAAAGAATCCAGCAAAGTGTTGTACGTGACAATGGTCGGCTCAATCCCGAGCTGGAGCATCTCTCCGTATACAGCACGGACGTCGTCCCACCTGGCCGCGTCACGGAGCACGCGCAGCACGCGGTTGCAATCCCGGACATCAGGGGCCACGCCCTGGCCCGCCACCACGCGGAAGGCGGCAAGGCACAGCGTCGAACAGGCGGCGGGCGTGGCGTCGCGAGCCTCGCGTTTTGTCGAGAACTTGGCGGAGAGGCGTAGGAGGAGGCTCAACAGGGAGCGTAGGGCGGGGGAGAGGGGAGCGGCGAGGAGGAGCGACAGGACAGGGAGGAGAAGGCCGAGGTGCAGGGCGCGGAGCGAGACGGGGTAGGCGGCCCGGATGTGGTTGGCGTGGGCGAGCGGGACGAGGACGGCGGCGAACGCGGAGGCGGAGCGGGGGAAGCCGCGCGGGGTGGCCTCCGCCCACCGGAACAGCTGGCGCGCGAGGCCTGGGAGGCCGCGGAGCGCGGCGTGGACGTCGCCCGTGGCGAGCACCTGGCGGAAAGGCTCCGGCGGGGCGGGATCAGAGGCGAGGAGCGCGGCGAACGGGCTCTGCTCGGGCAGCGGAGTCGGAGTCGGAGGCGGCGGCGGTGGCGGAACCAGCGCCGGCAGGGGCAGTGACGCGGAGGAGAAGCGGGGGCTGGAGAAAGCTGAGACGGCGGCGGCGGCGGTTACAGGAGCTTGTGATTTGCAGTGTGGGATGTTGAATAGCATGGATTATGGCTCTGGTATCACCCGGCGACGCCTCGCCATGAATGACGGCGCGGCGGCGGCGGCGGCGAGGAGGAATCCGCGGCGCATCCGCCAGATTCCGGCGGCCCGTACGGGGTCGAGGGCGCACGCCCCAAGGCTGCGGCCCTCGACCTGGGGCGGCGGGGGCCGGCGGTGAAGCTTAGGCGGCGGCGGCGGCGGCGGCTGGTGGTCGGGTGCTAGGGGGAGGGATCGGACTCGAGGAAAGAAAGGCCACGTGCGCCAGCACTGTCTGGCACCGGCGCCGCCGCGGCCACGCGCGATCTGCACCGTCTATTTTGCATCCTGGCCATGTTTAGACTATCCGCGCTCATGAACATCTATATTCAGACTTTAAAAGAATATTTCATCTTAGTTATCACAAAATATACAATTTCTCCGCATCCATCCATCCTCTATATCATTATCTATTTACTATAGACTCACTTGTCACTTTATCTAAATATATCCATATGACATCTTGTTTTGAAGTATTTATTAAAACAAATTTAATGGTGCAATCGAAATTTAATTTAGTTTTTTTAGTTTATGAGTTATAACATTTTTTAGTGTTAAAATAGTGAGACCCGCAGCACATACGCTCTCTCTCCACTTTTTTCCCTCCTCCCTATGTCAGCTGGCTATAGCGCACGAACGTCATCTCTCCGAATATAGCGGACCCGTCTACATAGCGCATGTTTTAGCGCACAGCGATGCAGCTACGTTTTACTGTAAATGATCCTGTAGCTGCTTTAGCGGAAGCTTTGGCGCGTAGCAGTGCAGGTAGTCTTAGTTCCCCAAATTTGCTCCCAAATTTCACTATGTAAAAAAAAGATTTCCCATTATATAAAAAATGTCGGCATATATATGGAGTACTAAATATAGATGAAATCAAAAACAAATTGTACAGTTTTGTTGTACTTTGTGAGACGAACATTTTGAGCCTAATTGATCAATGTTTAAACAATTATTACCAAATAAAAACAAAAATACAACCGTACAAACCAGTGCCGCTACAGTGATTCGGGTGTCCAGAATCCGGTAACTAAACAAGGCCCTGCGCCTCGTTTAGTTGCCCGATTCGGGGGTGGCAAACTTTGCACAGTGCCACCCCCGAACACTGTAGCACTTTTGTTTTTTAGTGGTAATAATTGTCCAAATTTTGATTAATTAGGCTTAAAATGTTCGTCTCGCAGAGTACAACAAAACTGTGTAATTAGTTTTTGATTTCATCTACATTTAGTACTCCATATATATGTCGACATTTTGATGTGATGGGGAATCTTCTTTTTGCATAGTGGAATTTGGGGGTGAATTTTGGAATCTAAACAAGGCCCTGATTTGATTTGTGTAAGACTTCTGCCCAGCGCAGCTGAATATCTGGCCCGTGGCCTCTGTCCTCTGCTACTCTGTCTCTCTAAAAGAACAATTCTCCCTTCCGAAAAACCAAATAAATTTAAATTTCATCAACATATTAATATTTATGATACCAAATTATTATTATTAAATTAATTATAGAATATATTTTCATTGTAAAACTATTATAAAATAAATATGGATATACTAAGTTTAGTCTATTTTTAGCTCCACGACTTTTGCCTTTGTCTAATCTTGTCTCTAACTACAAAATCATCTAACTTTGTCAATTATTTATATCTAAATGGTTCAATTTTGATCCTTTTGCCATTTTTGAGTGGTTTTCAGATGACTCTAGGTTCAACATTAAACCGTTTTGATAGTTTGAGCTGCCAAAGTCTCGGAGTTGAGGTCAAAATTAGACATAGACAAGAATTGAGGGACAAAACATAGACTTAATATGTACTTAACCTTTATATATCATTAATTATAATATTAAAATTATTGCTAATAAAATTTTTTAATAGTAATTTGGGCCAAATTTTTTAATAGTAATTAAACTTAACATTTGTGTTATAAATAGGATTAGCCATATAGACAACTTTTAAATAGTTTATATGATGCATGTCATAAGTCATAATAAAAATAATTATCATTTACTCTGTTCTTCACAGGTACGAATAATGTCAGGTAGTTCATAATTTTCTTAAATACGGATCTTTTTGCTACAGTGCGTAGCTTGCAACGTACTAGCATGAAATAGAATCAGTGATCGACTTGAACCACGCACCGGAAGTGACATAACACTGCCAGTTGAAGACAAGAACCGACTGTGATATTCCAATAGCGGGTCATGTCTTAAATGTCCAACATATATATTAATAAATATTTAATGATCAAATAAATATTAATAAAATGTAGATAAATATTTCAATACATATAAATATTTATTAATAAGTAAATTCAAATAGGTAAAAATTTTATAAATATATAAAAACCGAAGTACTTGATTAAGTTCTTTTAGCCCCTCAACTCTTGCCTCTGTCTAACTTTTTATTTTTATTTTTTTGAACTACACAAGTACAGACGCTGACGCTTAACATGCACGTACACTCACTCCTATGAACACACGTACACAAAACCTACCCCTATGAGCACCTCCGAAAGACTGTGTCGGCACATCTCGGAGATTGACGAAGTCACCACAAGTGTCCCGCTGTCAATGGGGACGTCGCCTACCACTGAAAACATAACGCCATTAAATTTTGGAATATATCCAGAAAAATACAAGCACCCGTTACAAGTCAAGAACTTAGATTCGGGTAGGCAAGTTCCACCACAAGGAACCTAACCAACTGAGTCGAGAACTTAAACCTAGATGGGCAGGTTCCACCACAAGAAACCTAACCAACTAAGATAGGCTCAGTTCGCTTGCCTCTGTCTAACTTTAACACCTCATTTATCAAAACAGTTCAATATCGACCCTCGAGTTGGTTTTAAATTGTTTCCATACGACTCTTGAGTCAAAATTGAAAGTTTTGGGAGTTGAGGCACCAGCGTTAGATTTGTAGTTGAAGGTTAAATTAAACAAAGAGAAGAGTTGAAGAGCCAAAAAAAAAATAGACGTATTATTTTCTATAAACCTAGTCAGATTTATTCTAAACCTATAATTCTATTCTTTCAGAACGAAGGGAGTATATCATACACAAGTTCAAATTTGAGTACCTCGTATTTATATATGAATCTACGGGGCGGATGCCATGATATGACAATTTTAACCCAAATCAAGGACCAAGTGTGCGGCATTGCATTGGATGATTGGAACTTGGATATTTGAGGTTTCAAAGCTCAGGCACGACGGATTCAACTTTTTTTTCACTTTAACCAGTTTTTATAATCTCAAATTGACCAATCAAATTTCCGACGTGCTGCCAACCCTGACTTGACAGATGCACAGGAAGAACCCACAACTCATCCTGTCGGAATGCAAGCAGAGGGGTCAAAACTCAAAAGGACGTTTTTTCCTCTTTTGTACGTCTACTAAATGGGCCGACCTGCCAAGTCAGGAACATCCTGTCGGATGGAAGCCCACGTCTTGGCCGGGTTTAGGTATCCAAATTTATCCCTAAATTCTACTATACAAAAAAAAATTCACCATCATATAAAAATATCGGCACATAAAATCAAAAACTAATTGTACAGTTTTATTGTACTTTGCGAGATGAATATTTTAAGCCTAATTAATCAATATTTGAATAATTATTACTAAATAAAAATAAAATTGCTACAGTATAACGAGACATTTATTATGCAAAGTTTGAATTCCAAATTTGGAATCTAATCAAGGCCCTGGTTGAGAGGGATCGGATGCGCTTTATTTCGACGGCCCACCAGGTGGGTTAGGATCAGTGTATTGGTGATGACTATGATGAGAGAGAAAAGATAAAAAAAAATCGTTGGAGCCGCATGTCTCCGTCCCCGACGATGCCGCTGCCGCCGGGAGGAATGGATGGATCCCTTGGCTTGCCACCACCAGCCCACCACCCCCTGTCCGCTTCGCTTCCTATTCCCCCGCGCTACGGCCCCCAGGCGCGCTCCTCACCGGCCGGCACCACCCCGCCCGCCCCTCGCCTTCGCCTGCCGAGGTAATCTACAGAACTGCTCCCCTCGCTATTCCCTCGCGCGCGAACACGACGCGCTTTCGTTTCTGTCTTGTGGACTGTGGTTACCTTCTTCACATCTCAGTGCGGATATGTATGTTTCATGAATGTTTTTTTTCGATCAATATGTTTTATGAATGTCGTTGCTGATATCTCTTGATCGTATTTGTAATAATGTTTGGATCGGATGGATCTTGGCCCACTGCTTCGATCTAGGTAGGATCTAGTTATTCGATTTGTTAATGGCGTGGTGGAATTTCTCTTAGTTATTCCCCCATCCGCATGGTTGCTGGGCAGCATTGATAACGGCTGAATCTGCCTGATCCAATGGTTAAGTTATTCGTGTTTGTGGGCTTTGTTGTTTTCTGCAGTATGGCCCTGAGTTAGGATGCTAGTATCAATCTGTTCAACTATGTTTAATGCTTACCTATTAGGAACTAATACTCATTTTCGCATGAAAAAAGTTTAGATTCCAAAAATGTGCATTTTACTTCCCCCTTTTTTCCATGCCAAAGAGCTGCTGGCATGCTTAGCATATGTTGCTTTCTAGAATGAATGTACCTGATTCTCTGCGCTGCACACCACAAGTGAAGTGTTTTCACATATTGAAATCAAATTTCACCACTCTGCTAAAAGAACATCTGCTGATGGAAACTTTGCTGCAGATTTAGTCCTGTCAACGCAGAAGAAGTGATCTTATAATCATAAAAGATAACAAATGGGGATATCCAAGGTGACCGGCATCGCCGCGACAGCTTTTCTTGTCACATCTGTTGGTCTGTGCCAGCTGGGCATGAAAATTGTTGTGCTTCCTTTCCTAGTCACCAGTATTGTTGCTTTTGTTGTCACTGTTGCATCTCATGATGCCATCAACCTACCATGGATCTTGGGGAAGAACTCAGTGGGAAGATTTCCATTTTGGTCATTCATACTGTTTGGTCCTTTCTTGATGCTTGCTCGGACATATGCAATGGTTAAGAGATACATGAGGAAGGAGTCCGTGTATGACAAGATTGTGGAAGGCCTATATCTCGGAGGATGGCCGTTTCTCTTGAAACATTTGCCCCCTGGAAGTCCATCTGTCATAGATTGCACTTGTGAGCTTCCAAGAAGTTCTTTCGTTCCAGCAGCCGAGTATCTTTGTCTTGCAACTTGGGATACAAGAGCTCCAACACCGCACCAAATTGAAAAAGCTGCACGTTGGGCTTGTGAAAAGAGATCTGAGGGGAAGCCGGTTTATGTCCATTGTGCATTTGGTTAGTAATCTACCTTTTGTTATAATTAATTTCAGGATTGTATCTTGATGTTCGTATTATGTACATAATTGTATTTCCTATTATTTATGCACCATATTAACTGTTATGCTTGTTCTTCTTGATGGACACGTTAGGTCATGGAAGAAGTGCATGTGTCGTGTGCGCAATTCTAGTAGCGCTGGGCATTGCTGAGAACTGGAAAGATGCTGAGAACATCATCCGTGAAAGAAGAAAGATTAAAATGAACGCCCTTCACCGGAAAACCTTGGAAGAGTGGTCCAAACAACTAGTTTCTCAGAAAAAGGATAAGTAGTTGTAAGTGGGACAGTTTCCTTAGTGATGACCTTGTTCTTTGGTGTTAAACCTGTTTGAAACATCATAAAATGTCATATCTGCTTAGACAAAGTGTAATTTCTGTGCCATTCTTATTTATTTTTGAAGCAATAATATTGGTGTTTCTACCTTTAAACATATTTGAATTTATATCCAGGTTTGGGACTACTTTTTTGTTCACCTGGCTAATTGAATGTGAATGGGCATTAGCTTAAATGTGTTTCTTCATGTAACCAAATATAGGTCGATATATATAGATAAAGATTACACCATACTAACCAAATATAGTCCTAGATAGTGGATAAACATAGCCATACAAATTATTAGATAGTTCAACTATCCTATTCAACATAGTCAATGATCTAACCAGTAATCATCGGTGGAATTGCTGAATGGATTATTCCATCATAGGAAGAGCTGTTACAAGAATTTAGACTAGACAGAACCAAAAGAACACATAGTACTGGACATCAGATTCTAGTGTTTCTCTTTCCCCTTCCCGCTGCAGTGAACAAAACAATTTCAGCTCCCTGGAATTTTCTTGTACACCACACATTTTAAGAAGGTTTTCCAAAACAAAAAAGTTTCAGAAACATTCCTTGTTCTAAAGCTTCCTTCATTTCCCAGCTCTCTTCAGTCGCTCTCAGATGTCTGCTAGTTGCATCTTAAAAACCTCTCTTCCCAGTCATTTTTCTCTTGCTCCTATGCTGAAGGTTAGTTCCACAACATTTGTCAATCAGAAGGCTGAAAATTGGCTTTGGGATGGTTGTGCTGCAATGCTTATCTCCTCACAATTGCCTTCATCGTTCACCAGTATCCTGCCAGCAACACAGGCACAGCAATAATAAATAGATCAGGAAAGCATATTGAAAGTATCTGCTATAGCTATTCAGCTAATTCTTTGAGTTTTATAAAATTCAGTTAGTTGGACAAACATCCAGAGAAAATATCAGACATTATGTTTATTCCTTGTTTCTCATGCCATGGCATGGCCTCCTTTTTTAAGGGAATAAGGACTTTATTTTTTTGTTATGGTTGCTTGCTGACTTTTGAGTTCTGATTGCTGGTAGGAAGGCAGTCCATTCCCTGCTGATTTAGTAGGGCACATCTTGGTATTAGTTTAACTTGCGTGTACAGAAACCCTGGATCACTCTTGTAGTAATATTTAATAAGTACTTGAATTTGTCCAATCATTAGTGAATACTACCTTCAACAACTAGAGGTTGGGAACTTCTTTCTTAAATAAAACAATTAAAGACAGGGGATGACGTAGGAACTGCATCATGCTTACTCTCGAGGTCGAGAAGCCCAGAGGGAGCTTAAGGCACGAAGGCGGTTGTGGTACTCGCCAATTGCCAAGAAACATCGAGCTGCCTGCCGAACTGTCAGAATACGGTGCATCTGATGAAGAGTCTGTTGCCTCAAGTTGTCAGCCTGAAAATTAATCACGTAGTTTTAGCACATGTTGCAGGAAAATTATTCTTGGCATCTCTACTAATCTAACTATTTAAGTAATTGCCACTGATCAATAGGCCTTTGGCTACCCTGTGTTATGATTATATACTTATAATATAAAGATGCCTTCCAAAACCGTATTGTTACATGGTTAGTTGATGAGCCCTTTCTTTCCAGAATGCAGATACGTAAACATCAATGTTGATGGTTGGCTTTAGATAATGTGTTGCAAATTCTATAGATTAAAATTTTGAAACAGTTGCTTATTTGGGGCACTAACTAATTGTACTAACAAGATTTACTATGATGCATGTTTGACCAGATGCAAAAAGTTACCCTGAATATGGTATTATTGCCGCAACATCTTTTTTTTTAATCAAGTATTCCATAGCTCATCTGTATAGTTGAGTGAAATGAGGAACATCATACGTATGTAGGATCTATAACCTATGGCACTGGCATAGTAACATATTGATTGAGATTCTAGATTTGATGAGAAACCATAACCTGTATCACAAAACCTTCAAGGTTGGCCAGCTTGCTGAGGGCAAGAGCCATTTGACTCATGAAGCTCATGTTGGCGTCGTCAATCAGAGATCCACCAGACATGGTGTCAGCTAGTGATTGATGCAGCTGTTCCAAGCCCTGCGAGAGAGCTTCCTCTGCCTGCTGTGATGACTGTTGAAGGTTGCATATGCCGACCAATTGCTGCTCTGTCAGTGGATCTAGCTGGGGCAGCAGTGTCTGCAACAACATGAAAACTTTTATGTATCGGAATTAGAAAACCTTACTGTACTAAGAATAGATCTGATTTAGCCTGAGTTCATTGTTCCCCTGGTTGGAAAATTTCTTGTGATCTTAGTATTGAGAAAGTAACATTCTACTCTAGTGTCAGCCTATCTTGTGCACTTTCAGACAGAATGAACCTTGATTCAGATTAACAGTCTAGCTAGGTGAATGCAGACATGCAGGCAGTTTGATACCAGATGTTCTGTTTCAGATTACTGTAACGAATTCATCATACCTTGAGCAGATCAGAGGGCCTGAATCCACCCATCCAGAGGAAGCACCGCTCAGCAGGGGTCGTCCACACACCGGTGATGAGATGGAACACGTCGGACTTGGCCGCCATGGCCTTGAGCTCGAACAGCTCGTCATGGTGGGTCAGGGCGTCGTCGACGATGGCTCTGAGGTCACCATCTGCCAGGTGTGCGTGCAGAGCTCCGTTCAGCTCGGCCAGGCGCCGGCTGTGGTCGTCCAGCCACCTGGCGTACTCCACGTCGAACATGGCGGCGCCTGAACATGGACGCCACTCGTCAGTAAGAGAAATGTATACTGTGACCGATGGTACATGCTGAGACAAACTATATAGTATATGTACAGCTGAAGAGAACGTTGAGAGATGAGGATCAGACGAGGCACCTGAACTGGTGTTTGCACCTGGAGCTCCTCCAAGAAAGAGGCCCTAAAAGGACAGGACACAAAAGTTCAGATTTTCATTGATTCAGAATTTCAGATGTTCAGTTAGAGGTCAGCAGGCCAAAAACAAAAAACAAAAAACAAAAAAAAAACAAAAAAACAAAACAAAACAAACAAATAAAACAAAAGGGGTAGAAAGTGAACCTGGGAACGGGCTCGCTGCATGTCCTGTTCCATCTGAGAAAGCTTCAGCTTACAGCTCTCAAGCTGCTGAATGTAAGCCTATGACATATATATTGACAAAATCAACTATCAGGAACTTGTTTAAAGTCACTGCTGAGAAGAACTTCAGTTTGCATCTAGCTGATGCTCAGACCATTACCTTCTTTCGCAGCCGGCTTTTGCGTGCAGCTTCGCGATTCTGAGCCAGCCTTCTGATCACCTGTTGACAACAAATACTTCAGACACATTGTAAACTGCAGCACCCTGAGAATATGAATTACTGTAACTGAAATAACCAATAGAGAGACCTTTGGATCAAGAGCCTTCCCAGTTCTTGGAGTGGAACTTGTAGCCATATTCTGCATACCAAAGTAGACATGAACATGTAGATTAGTAAACCTGAGCACAATTACACAATAGGAGAGAAATCAATTAACAACATTGCTGTTCATCCTTGCGTGTCCATGGCGTAAAAATACTATATAGTAGGATCTCGACATTCACGTTACATCAAGCAGAAATTAAAAAAAAACACTGGTGTGCATTTGGTGGAATCCACCCACTCTTACAACAGACAAAACATAGTTTTGCCTTTTGTTTATGCTGTTGTCACACCCTAACTTGCAATGTTTATTTCAGTTGAAGTGTGAATCATTCAGTTCATATACAATGTTTTCACCCAATGTATCTTGGCAGTTGATCAATTGACCAGAAAGTACCTAAAGCACCACTGACCCAAAGTTGCCATTATGTAAGAAGGTTCAGTTGGTGCATTTCTATCAGGGCACAATTTTGTAAGCTAGTGACAAAATAATATTGTAAGAATGCTAACTTGTCTTATATTGCAGCACTACACGATCTATCCTGCGCTAACCTAGCATATCCCCTACATAGTCTTCTAGACTTATCCACACCCTATAGCAAAATACCGCCGATATAGATTGACTAGTTCTTGTTTCAGATGAACTACTATTTCTTTGTAGAAGATGTTGTCCATCATCCTAAAATAAAAGCTCCACTAAAATATTTCTTTTCAGAAAGGCCATATTCTCCATCTAATCTAATAATACTAGTCCAGTGCAAGCAAGAAGCATGATGGAAGAAGCAAGTAGAAACCGTTCTCATTTCTATAGGGGCCAAAAGATTCACCTAACATGTTGGGATCAGCGATCTTGGGAGCAGCAAGACCATAAATGCCCTTGAATAATGTGTTCTTCTATCAATAGGAGCATGTAGCTAGCTTAGCTGCATGAGCATCTCGGAAGTTGTGGCCTTTGTGGGCTAGCCAGCGACATGAAGCCATGATAGGGAACAACAAGTCCATGATATCTCAACTTGATAAGGATGAGCAAGACCCAACAGAGGCGGATGAAGAAGCAAAGAAAAAAAACCAAACAAGAACAAATGCACACACCAAAAAAAAAAAAGAGAGATGCGGCGATGAACATCACAGGATGAAGTGCCTACATACCTTGTGCTGAAGTTGCTGCTGTGAAGCTTGATCGAACTGGGTCGCCATGTTTGCTGCTGCTCCGAGTTGATCTGAGGAGTGGTTGCTGTTCTTCTTGCTGCTGCTTTCCGAGTCGTCTGTGCTGTCTGCTGTCACATTCGAGCACTCCTGACGTGCAAAAAGAAAAGGGAGCTAGAGCAGTTGCAAACTTGTTGTGTTCTTGCTTGCTTGTACTGGCTGTATATGTGATGTGAACAGATGATTAACTCTATACAAGTTGTAGCCGGCCAAGGTCCATACCTTGGGTGTGTGAAGAGACCTCATAGGCCAAGCTGGGAAGATGTCCAGTGTAGGAGGTGGCCTAGCAGCTGTAGCCGTTGTAGCTGTAGCTGTAGTAGTAGCAGCAGTGGGAAAGGCTGCAAGAAGATATCATAGGGGAGAAAAGATCAAGACATGTACCAAGTTCTACCAAGTTCCAGAGGTGAAACTGAAAGGATGCATTGGGATCACAAGGAGGGGAAAGGGAAGGGAAGTGGGGGCCACTGTGGCAGTGAAAGCGAGTGGAGCTTATTCTCTTTGAGCTTGTTGTGCCTGCACAAAGCCAGAGAGTTGGTACCACGGTACTGTTGTACTGCCATGGAGACTTGTAGCACTCTAGAGAGGGAGAGAGAGGAATCACAAGGTGAAGGCTGAAGGCAGTCCCAACACCACACACAAGCTGTACAGCTGCAGCCTGCACCACAACTGCCACTCCTGCTGCTCTTGCATGGTTACTTTTGACTACAATGCCCTAACCTATTGTAAAAGTGCCTCACAATGTTGTGTATTCTTGGCCAGCCAGAGAGAGAAAAAAGGTTGTGTGCTTTCTTGGTCTTGGTCTTGATCAGAGAGAGAGAGACAGAGAGAGAGACAGAGAGGTGGGGTTGGCGAGTGGCGTACGCTTGGTGTCTCCATGATGAGGTGCAGAGACGGTTGCAGCCTGTTGTTGAGTTCTTCTGAGTGAGGCAACTTGATGCATGAACGCTTCTTCCAGCTCTCCAAAATAGGTTGCTCCTTCTTGGTCACTGCCATGCATGTGAAGAGAAAAAACATTAGAGGCAGGAGGCATGCCGAACGTTGGGGGAAAAGACGACCAATAATGACACAAGATGGAGGACAGAACTTTGGGAGTTTAAAACGGAATAGCATGCACAAATCTGTATGAACTTGGACAAGAATTGCAAGATGCAGGTCATTCATCTTTAATTTTGCATTTTCATAAATAAATCATGGTCACCAAAAGACAAAAAAGAGATGGCAGAGAGAGAGAGAGATGTTCTTACAAGAAGTTTGCAGGAGGAGTGGAGTTGGCGATGGCGCCATAGAAGCCATAACCAAGAAGAGAAGGATCCTGCCTCGAATGACTAGAACTACTAGTTTCTCCCATCCTGTGAGGCACACACTCAGCTCCTTATTCTACTTGTGGATTAAGTAGCAACCTTCAGGCTTCTGCAGCCAAAACAGAAGAACATCATCAAATCTGCTGATCATGAACGGCTATCTGAAAACCCCACATGCAAAGGAAGAGAGGTGAAGCCAAAGAACACATACCGGAATTATTGAGCCAACGAACAAAGGCCTAGCCCAGGAACACCAAAGTAGCTTGGAGCCTTGGAGAGTTGGAGGGCAGGCAGGCAGTCTTGACTGTTTCTATTCTGAGTTGCTCTTGCTCTCACGCCGAAGCTTTCTTGTTTGATATGACAGTGTAGTAGGTTCAGCTTCTATAGGTGTGAGAATCCCACAGTCCAGAGGAAGATCTTGTCCTTATAGCCTGCTTTTGTACTGTGATTTTGTTCTCCCCTTGTCCCTATCCTTGGGGGGGGGGGGGGGGGGGGGGGGGAGAGAGAGAAGAGGGGAGGGAGGGAGAGGTCTAGGGCTTTGTCTTCACCTGAAAAACTTTTGTCATGAAGCCACAGGAATCCCAGGCTGCACTCTTATCAGTTTATCACATTGGAACTGACTGCCCTCTTTGGTTGGTCCCAGCAGGTCCCTTCAATTTATCTTTCTTTATTGCATTTGCATGCCCCTCTTTTGTTTTAAAGATTGAAACACATGTGATGGATACATATAGGTACATCACTTGTTCTCAAATTTTGGCATTTGTTTCAAAAAAAAAGGTGGCATAGCAAAGAATTACAGTTTCACTCACAATCCTATGGGCTACTGAAAAGTGACGGCTCCTTTTTAAACCTCAACATGGTTTCTTGCAGCAACCCATTCTCCACAAAACAATAATGTTTCACCATCTGCCGCCATCTGATTTTAATTCTACATCACTCAGCTTATCATTATCGAAATTAAATGTCCCAAAATTTCGAATAAATTTTATTTTCTGTTGTTGTTGTTGTGCTTTTTTCTATATTTCCTCTTGCTCTACTAATAAAATGACTCGACAGTTTCCGCTGGAGTTTTTCGAAAAAAAATCAAACCAGAGGGTGAGGGGACAACAAATAAGAACAAAGAGGTCTATGGCCAGGCCAAGAATTAAAGTCAAAGCAATGTTGCCTTGTTGGGGTATGGACACTACAGACCATATTTTAGCATTTCTTTGCTCCATCATCATACCTTTATTTATACAGAAAACGCCCAATAATAGATGTTTACATTTTTTTTATCTAGCTCTTAACATGAATTTTCATTAATAAATATATTATATAAACTAGATCAAGTCAGATAAAAGTAACTGTATTGACTGAAAAAATAATGTGAATCTAAACATGTTGAAAATAACTGTAGCTTTGAGAAATAAACATTGGATCAGTTAGCTAGAAACTACAATTCAGTGTATTCTCCTATATTCATTTCAATGCCCAATTATGCATGCGGCAAGAAATCAAAGCAATGACCAAGCCAACTGGACAGGCAACACCAACATAGCCTTGTGATTCCTGATTTTAATTTGGTCGCTCACTGTCCCCTGTTAATGAGTCAACATCCATGGCTTGTCAAACAGAACCTAATCCCACACCGATCCAATAATATCCCTATACAAATCGCTTGCGCGCATATTAAAATCTTAAGTCCTTTGTTAAGTCTATTCATTGATGTGTTCTACCCTGGTTAAATAATCCGTATATGGTTCAACATCTTCACACACACAAATAATTAAACAGCAATTGAAACTTTGAAAGCAACACATAAGCCTTGGGTGATTGTTCAAAAGTGCAAATCAGAAACTTCACAGTGGGTTCCTAAAGTCACCCCTGAACTATTATTATTGGTCATATTCCTTTCTTTCTTTGTTTTTTTTTTGGAAAGGACTAGTCACATTTACTCAACTGATGTAACTTTGTTTACAGTAACGAAAACATACAACAACTCCACTGCTGTGCAGTTCCACATCAGAAGTGCACAAAGGAGGAGATAAAAATTTGGCATGTAAGTGTTATCCTACCATGATCCCTTGTCAGTGATCACCAATTCTTCACCACCAGACATATATAGAACCCTTTTCGATTAGGAGAGAGAGGGTTAGCTGGAAGCAGAGCAGATGTCCCTTTCGTTTTATATTTGAACAAAATAAAGTACTTCACTAATTAATCTATGCCGTTCCTATCAGGCCTTTTTATTGCCTTTCCTCTGTCCTCATCCACTATATATTTTCCTTCCAATGATTAGCATGAAAATGTGCACAAGGCATTGGACAAGAGAGTTTAAATAATTGCCCAGAAAAAAGGGAGAATGTATATGATTGGATTAGGTGATGCATGAACCGAGCTGCCACAGATGGAAAAATTTATGCCTTGTCGCATTTTTCTATCATGCATAAAAGAATAAGGAAAAGTTTGGATGCATGTACATGTACATTTGGTACAGAAGTTGTTGAAACCTCATTTGCATGATTTAGTAGCTCGTTTAGCCTCTCTATATGTCAATTGTCTAGCTAAGTGGTGCTGGTTGGATTCGATTGGATTAATTAGTAGTTTCCATGATTAGAATTAGTAATAGTATTGCGTACATCTTTAAGCAACATGCATAGTCGGAGCTGAAACATGAAGTGTGAGCTTTTGTACGCAGTATGCACGCATGACATAAGGATTACGTCATTCCTTGTGCTGAAAACTTCCAAATAAGGCATGCCTAAGAGCACCGTAAGCATGTAACTTTTCGTCCTCATTTAATTTGACATGGATAATGGCTGATGCAATAGGATTTGTTTAGTGCTCATGTATACAAAATACACCTGTATATTCTGCGTTGCTCACCAACCATACATATATTGGTTTAGTTATTTTTCTTTTACTATTTTTACTGTGATAATTAAGATTTGACATCTATGATGATTGAGAAGTGAAATTGAAATCAAGTTTGGACACGCACATCCTTGTTTACTCCCTCGCTCTTTCTCAAAAAGGATATGCTATTCTCACTTTTCTGGGAGTAAACGATTTGAAGTTTGACCAAAGTTATAAAAAATATTAATATTTATGATACAAATAAGAACAATTAAATTAATTATAGAATATATTTTTGTAGTACAAATATACAATTATCACATCAATACACACACATGTGGAACTCATGATCATTATGTCAAGCACCATGTATGGATTATATGAACTTGATTCAAAATTAAACTAAACAACTCACTGTGCAAACAATTGTGTATATAAATTGTGCAGCCAGCTTTTGATTTCCAGTTTGCAGTTGATAGATGATGATATTTGCTTTCTCTGTTCTATCTTCTGGCCGCTATTCAGGAATAATCGGTTGACATTACAAGGGGCGCTGATGGCATGCAAATCAGAGGCTAACTTATGGAAAGCCCGCTTGCCAAAGAAGGAACGAGTAATTGCTGACGTTTGGTGTTCTGCTTTAGTTAACGCAATGTAAACCAATATATAAGAAATGAGATGTGAACCATGTATTTGTAATATTTGGCTTCAAGGGCCGCTTCATCAATGAAATCAGGTGGGGGATTCCTCTCTATCCCCCCCCGTCCACTTCAAAAAAAAAAAAATCTTCTGGCCGCTATTCTTTTTCCTGTAGTTGCTTAATCGAAATGCAAAATTTAGTTGTACAAAGTTTTGATCCATACTGTAGTTGCGTTATCATAGTGATGTGTAGAAATTGTGGGTTTTGTAAGAGAGAGACACTAGACACAGTGCAGTGAAGAGAGAACCAAAGTGACAACTGCAATTAATAGGGCAGAAATGTTAATCACACATGCACCAAACGTACTAGTAATTCCAAAGTGGCAACTGAATAAGGCAGAAATTAAATAAAAGTGGGCCCGGTGCCCTCACGTCACTCTTGGCTATGACGGCTCCCAGGAGAAGTGTTGTTGTCCTTGGGCTTGACTGGGCTAGGTGGGTTGGGCTGGTTGGGTATTGGCACGAGAGTAAACTGTTGGCTGGGCCTTTCCGATGTATGAGGGGCGATACTTCACTAGGCCCATAAAAATGTCATTTTCGGCCCATTAAAATGCCTTCTGGAAACTGGACCCAGCTACGAGCTTGTTGGGTTGGTTTTAGACCAAGGCCTCCAATCATGTGACCTTTTCGGCCCAAATATATACATTGCCGTATAATATACCCCTCATTCCAAATTACAAGACATTTCGGCATTTCTAGATATATAATTTTTACTATATACCTAGATACATTATATTTAGATGTATAGTAAAAACAATACATATCTAGAAAAATTAAAATATTTTATAATTTGGAATAAAGAGAGTAAATACTAACATATAGTGTGCCAAACTAATGAATCATACGTAGTACTTCGCATCCACCATTCCACCCCAAAATCCAATACGTTGGTACATTTGTTTTTCACGACCATGTCTAGGCATGTTTTCCATTAAGCAAAATCCAAAGGTGAGGATGGAGATTACCAACCCACGGAGTGCCTCAAAAACACGGGGCTCTACTTACAACACAAATATTTTGCGACTACATCTCAGCAAGCGAAACCTAAGCGGCTCGATCATAGAAGCATCACCAATGGGCCATTTTGATTTTGTGCAATTCCGCAGCTGCTTCCCTCATGTTCATTCGGTCAGCAGGGGCCTCGCAGGTGCAAGAAAGTGCCACTTTCACTAGGGCCACCAAGCACCGGAGGACTCTGTTTTCGTCTTCCGGATTCGCTCCTCGAGCACACTCTTGGTGTTCTTCTAGGAGATGAGTATCGACTATGTCAAGTATCTGATCAGGAAAGCTTGTCTTGCAGAAGCTGATGATGTTGAGTCCATTGCAGAAAAGAGGATCAGTTGGCCTTTTCCCCGTCAACATCTCCACCAGGACTACCCCGAAGCTATACACGTCTCCACAAGTTGATAGGTAAGTGCCTCCGGCATACTCTGAACATCATTACGAGAAAAAAGTCACATTTTAGTATGACATAGTTGATCTAAATGACTGCATCTGTATATTATTATTATAAAAAAAAACAAGTTACAGCTTTAAGTCTTTTTGTTACCTGGAGCAATGTACCCAATTGTTCCCTTCAAATTTATTGTACCAGTTGATCTGGAATCTCCAACTGTTGATCTGGTTTCGAGGTAGAACCTTGCGATGCCGAAGTCCGCTAAATGAGCAGCCATATCGTCGTCAAGAAGAATATTGCTGGGCTTCAAGTCACAGTGAATAATGGGAGTCTCACAATCATGATGTATATACTGCAGTGCATCAGCTACATCAACAATTATTTTCAATCTTTGCGACAGACCCAGGTTTCCATGGCCAGGTGAGTGCAACCAAGTATCCAAACTGCCATTGGGCATGAACCTGTAGACTAGACCTTTGAAATCGTTTCCCATGTTATCGATTGTTGAGCATGCGGTTAGAATTGGAATGAGGTTGCGGTGCCGGATATTTCTGAGAGCTTGGCATTCTGATATGAAACTCCTATCAGTCCCTTCCATGTCAAGGTTGAAAACCTTGACAGCCACAACCATGGGTTCTGGAGTTATTAGCCTCCCTTTGTATACTGAACCATGGCTTCCTCTCCCGAGCAAATTAGACTCTGCAAAGTTCTCTGTGGCTTGAGCAAGATCCTTGTAAGAAACATTAGGAAATTGCTCACCAGAAAAAGACGGCGACAACTGTGTTCTTGGCACCTTCTTTCTTGAGATGATAAAATATATTAGCAATGTGATGGACACTATGCCTATTATGGGGATTGCTATTCTTAAAAAATAGTGTCGCCATCCAATTATTTTCTGCGTAGGGTTGGGGCATGGAGGCATATGCAGATCTAGTACACCTCCACAAAGGCCCCAATTGCCTTCAAGTGAAACGGCTGTAGTGTTTTTGAACACCCCTTCTGTTGGCACTTTACCATCAAGGTGATTGTGCGACAGATCTAATTGTGCAAGAAGCTGTAGTTTGCTTAGAGAAATTGGGATGGAGCCTGAGAAATTGTTGTAAGAAAGGTTGAGCATGGTCAAACTGCCAAGTTGGCCGAAAAACGCGGGGATGCTTCCGGAGAGAAAGTTTGAGTCCATTATGACAGTTTGTAATTGCTTGCAAGTGCCAAGAGAAGGTGGAATTTCCCCAGTAAGCTTGTTGGATGAAAGATCCAGAGAGCTGAGCTGTAGAAGATTACCAACATAAGGTATTTGGCCTTCGAGATTGTTGTGCGATAATGAACATTGAACAACTGTGGCTGCAATGAGATCTTTTGGTATATTGCCTTGAAGATTGTTATAACCAAGGTCTAAAATTGAGAGCTGTTGAAGTTTTCCTAAACTTGACGGTATGGGACCTTGGAATTGGTTAGCTGTCAGAAACAGTTGCGACATCTTTGAAAAATTACCAATGGAATCTGGAATGTGCCCACTGAAGGTGTTCCGGTGAAGGAATAAACCTTCTAAATTAACCATATTTCCAATCCATCCATCAATGGGACCTGTAAAACTGTTAAGCGATAGGTCTAATAAAGTTACCTTATGAAGGTTCCCTAGGCTTGATGGGACTGATGCGTACAGCATGTTGCTACCTAACATAAGGTACTCAAGATTAGAGGAAAGGTTACAAACAGAATTCGGCAGTACTCCTTGTAGCTGATTTCCATCGAGTCTAAGCCGCTCAAGAAGAGTGCAGTTGGTCAATGCATCTAGAAATTCCCAGCCTTGGCTATCTTCTGCTTTAAGATTGTTATGAAATAGATAGAGCGTTCTGAGCTTCTGAAGTTTACCAAGAGAAGGAGGAATTTTGCCTGTAAAGCCAAAGTTATATCCCAAATCTATTAACTGCAGCTCTGACGCGTTGCCTAGGGAATCCGGAACGTGATCTCCTAGCATGTTGGTCCCAAGCAAAAGGTACTGGAGGTTAGGGAGGAAATCTCCGATATTAGATGGTAATGGACCATGTAGCAAATTCACTGGCATGGCCAATTGTTGTAGCAAGGAGAGATTAAAGAGTGCTTCTGGGATTGTACCTGATAGCATATTTGCACCAAGCGACAAGTTTGACATATTGGATAACTTGCCCAGCTCCTCGGGGATGCTTCCATGAAACTGGTTAGAATTAAGAAATATGTACTCCAAGGTTGTGATGTTACCTATGTTAGGTGGGATGACCCCTGAGAGGTTGTTAGATTGAAGCCACAAGTCTAATAGTTTGGACAGGAGGACTAATTTCTTGGGGATCTCTCCTGTCAGCAAGTTTCGATCAAGGTATAACCCTAGCAAGCTGGAACAATTTGTGACTGCATCTGGAATGTTTCCCTGTAACGAGTTTTTACCTAGGTCAAGAAGCTTGAGCTTGTGCAGATAGCCGAGATGAGGAGGTATGTAGCCAGAGAACATGTTCCTGGAGAGGTCAAGATAAATGAGATATGACATGTTCCCAAGGGAAGGAGAAATGTGACCATCCAAAGCCTGCCCGGACAGGTTTAGCTTCTCAACGCGCTCCGGACGCGTCTGGCTACACACCACTCCCTCCCAGCTACAGAAGTGGGTGGTGGTGTTCCATGAGCTCAACGCCCTTTTTGGATCGTTAATGATTGCATGCTTGAAGTCAAGGAGGGAAACGAAATCCGTGTCGTTCCCATTGAGGGTCATGCAGTTGATGGTTCCAGCTCCACAGGAAAATAGCAAGATTATTGCGGCCCATGGCATGAGCATGACAAATTTCATGTCTTGCTTAGCAACCATAGTTACGGTCTTCAATATTAACTACATAAAGAAGAACATCAACAAATTACATACGTGTTAGCTAGGCTTGCTTTTGTATGAAGAAAAACTAAGATAACGAAATATAAGACAAAATAAAAACCAAGATTTGGAGTGTACCAAGTGCCTGCTCATGACGCCAAACTGGAGTCCCGTCTCAAATAGAAGGCTCAGTAACAACTGAGATCAAATAACCCGAAGAAAATCTATGATATGGAGACACTCGAGAAAGAGACGAAGTGTACAGCCATGCAGCCACACACACAGGGCTTCTCTGAAAACTGTAACACAGCAGCACCAGGCCTTCTCTTATACTGGATGTGAGTTGCACTTGCACAATTCAATAGGTGTAAACAAGTGTTGAAGGGCATTGCGTCAGGACATTTAATCTGTCATGCTTTATTGACATTTTCTCACTCTTATTCGATTGGCAGCCTTTTCAACTTTACTGGAAAAAAATTACGAACCAATCCCGAAACTGTGGAATTTGGTCAAAGTTTTGGGTCCAGGAATGGACATTTACCATTAATTATGAGGAAGCAGGTCAGCTACTGTGTTAGACAGTGGCCAGCGTCCCCTCAAAGACAAATGGCATGTGCATCTTATTCCATATATATTAAGAAGGAGTCTCGGTCCGAATTATAAGCCAGTCTCGTGCCGGCCTGAGGGTTAAATTTTCTGTTACATTACACTCGCACTAAGAAAGAAAACAAGCAAAGGCAGGACTGATAATTCCTGACTCGATATCTGCGTGCCAAATGGCTACGGCTAGCGATAAGCAACAAAGGTGGACCATATCCAACTCTGAAAAGTTGAGTTTAGAAGAAAAAAGCTCTAAAAAGTCTAGGTTAGGTCAGATTACAAAAATATATAGGTCACTGAGCAAATCCTAGAAATTATGCAGAGTTTTCGTTTCCACTGTGGTTTCGGTAGATCGAGTTTGCTTCCTCTGTTCTCCTTATCAGCTCTGTTCTTTTAATTCCCTAGCTGTTGCTTCTCATAACTTCGTGCAGATGCAATTCTTAGTTGGTACCTCCGAGTCGTAGAAAGTAGCACTAAATTTTGATTTGATCCATAGTTTTGTCATAGTAGGAGTCTAAAATCTTAATGGTGCCATGGTGGCATTTGTAAGGAGTAGATACAGTACAGAGAACCGAAGTGACAACTGAATTAAGTGAGTCAATGGTAGTCACAAATGTGCAAGCGTAATTGCAAAGAGGCAAACGAATTCGCTCAAATTGATAAAGGGGTAGAAGCGTGGGGGCGCTGACCTCCTTCGTTCCCGGCGGTGGAGGCAGTATCAGTCCGCCGCCCGGCACTTGGCCGAGCCCTCCGCCTCCGCCAACGCCGCCGCGCTTGTAGCTCCATCCGCCGCGCCGCGCCCGCCCTCCTCGCCGTCGCCGCCGAACTGAACGTTGGGCTCGGGTGGGCTAGATGGGGTTCGCATGAGATGAGACGTACGAGATTTTGTCAGGCCCATGCTAATCTTTAGGGCCCAGCATGAGCACGTGTTCACCTGTGGCCTGTGGGCCGATGGCCATGAAGGCATGAACGATTCATGGTAGGTCCTGTGCTTTTCTCGGCCCAACTTTCCATCCATTTTCACTCTTGGGCAGATATTTGATATTTGAATTGAAAACTGTTGCCATTTTTCTTATTGAATTGAGTCTGAGGCAGATATTTCGTCCAGCTAGGCTAGAGGCACCACCAAACACAAAATGATAGCAGAGTCTCTTTCGCTGATACGATCGAGTGGACATTGTGATGGGCTAGTCGTGGGTGGTGATCATTCTTAGATTTTGGTGAGGGACAGGTAAGCGCAAACTCGGCTGAAATATCTTCAGTATTGAAAGTCACTCCAACCCGATGTTGCTAGTTTATCATGAATCCGTCGGTTCGATCTTTGAGAACATCATCGCATGTTGATCTTGGCATGCAGATGCAGATGCCGACATGACAGACCTTGGTTTATTAGGCAGATTTTGCACCATCCAAAATCGAAGTGACGTGCATGCGTCCATTTCTGTGCCAAAAGCAACTAAAAGAAGAAGGAACTGTCTAGTAGCTAGATACGTACTCCCTCCATGTTGGTAAAAGAAGTCGTTTTGGACAAGGTTTGGGTCAAACATTGGGAATATAAATCATGAATAACTTTTAAGTTGTTGAGTTTGAAAATATGAAAACAATATGAATAGATTTGTCTTGAAATATACTTTCATAAAAGTATACATATATCACTTTTGAATAAATATTTTTATAGAAAAATGAAGTCAAAGTTATGCTTTGGAGACCGTATCATTGTCTAAAACGACTTCTTTTACCAATATGGAGGGAGTACGGAGTTAAAAATACGAATATTTTTTTCCCTTTTTTTGGAAGGCCACAGTATAAATTTTCTCAAAGTTCAGTCAAATTTGAAGTATTTCAATGTAAAGTGTATGAACTTAGAGGGCTTTGGCCTTCCCCCTCCCCTCTCCCCCGCCCCTGATGTAGTAACTAAGCGGTACAACCCCATGTAAATTCTTTAGACTTATTCTTTGTGTCCCATACTTCAGTGCATTTAAAGATTTTATATTATATGACATATTAAGAGAGAACATAAAATATGTATGTGCTCTCACTTTATTCCCTAATTAGATACTATCACCAACATGATTAATGATGATTGCTTGACAAATGACAAGTAACAATACAATGATGACTACCAAATGTACAACTATTTGATGCAAAACTATTTTATATCCCATAAAAAAACTATTTTATATCCTCTAGAATCACTTATAATTGTACACCTTTCTTTTTTTATCTAATATAGTAACCATAGTAGGGGCCCCAACCCCTCCTGATCCTTTTTTTTTAAAAAAAGAGTGAGATAATGACGAACCACTTCATGCCATAAACCAAACACCCCCAATTTCGTGCAATTCGGCAGCCGCTTCCCTCATGTTCATTCGATCACCCGGGACGTCGCAAGTGCAGGAAAGTGCCACTTTCACCAGGGCCACCAAGCACCGGAGGACTCTGCTTTCGTCTCCTGGATTCGCTCCTCGAGCACACTCCTGGTATTCTTCTAGGAGATGAGCATCGACTATGTCAGGTATCTGAGCAGGAAAGCTTGTCTTGCAGAAGCTGATGATGCTGAGTCCATTGCAGAAGAGAGGATCAGTTGGCCTTTTCCCCGTCAACATCTCCATCAGGACTACCCCAAAGCTGTACACGTCTCCACAAGTTGATAGGTAACTACCTCCGGCATACTCTGAACATCATTAGGAGGGGAAAAAAGGCACAGTTTAGCATGACATAATTAATAATCTAAATGAGTGCGTGTGTATATTGTATCACATAAAAAAAAGGTTACAATTTTATGTCTTTTTGTTACCTGGAGCAATGTACCCAATTGTTCCCTTCAAATTTATTGTGCCAGTTGATCTGGAATCTCCAACTGTCTGTGATCTGGTTTCGAGGTAGAACCTTGCAATGCCGAAGTCCGCTAAATGAGCAGCCATATCGCTATCAAGAAGAATATTGCTGGGCTTCAAGTCGCAGTGAATAATGGGACTCTCACAGTCATGATGTATATATTGCAGCGCATCAGCTACATCAACGATTATTTTCAATCTTTGCGACAGATCCAGGTTACTCGCAGGGTTTCCATAGCCAGGTGGGTGCAACCAAGTATCCAAACTGCCATTGGGCATGAACCTGTAGACTAGAGCTTTGAAATCGTTTCCCATGTTGTCGATTGTTGAGCATGCGGTCAGAATTGGAACGAGGTTGCGGTGCCGGATATTTCTCAGAGCTTGGCATTCTGATATGAAACTCCTAGCAGTCCCTTCCATGGCAAGGTCGAAAACCTTCACAGCCACAACCATGGGCTCCGGAGTTATTAGCCTCCCTTTGTACACTGAACCATGGCTTCCTCTCCCAACCAAGTTAGATTCTGCGAAGTTCTCTGTGGCTTGAGCAAGATCCTTGTAGGAAACTTTAGGAAATTGCTCACCAGAAAAAGACGGCGGCAACCGTGCTTTTAGCACCTTCTTTCTTGAGATGATAAAATATATCAGCAATGTGAGCGACACAATGCCTATTATGGGGATCACTATTGTTACAAAATAGTGTCGCCATCCAATTCTTTTCTGCGTAGGGTTGGGGCATGGAGGCATATGCAGTTCTAGTACACCTCCACAAAGCCGCAAGTTACCTTCAAGTGAAATGGCTGTAGTGTTTCTGAATACCCCTTCTGTTGGCACTTCACCGTCAAGGTGATTGTGTGACAGATCTAATTGTGCAAGAAGCTGTAGTTTGCTTAGAGAAATTGGGATGGAGCCTGAGAAATTGTTGTGAGAAAGGTTGAGCACGGTCAAACTGCCAAATTGGCCGAAAAATGCGGGGATGCTTCCTGAGAGAAAGTTTGAGTCCATTATGACAGTTTGTAACTGCTGGCAAGTGGCCAGAGAAGGTGGAATTTCCCCAGTAAGCTTGTTGGATGAAAGATCCAGATAGCTGAGCTGTAGAAGATTACCAACATAAGGTATTTGGCCTTCGAGATTGTTGTGGGATAATGAACATTGAACAACTGTGGCTGCAATGAGATCTTTTGGTATATTGCCTTCAAGATTGTTATAACCAAGGTCTAAAATATAGAGCTGTTGAAGTTTTCCTAAACTTGACGGAATGGGACCATGGAATTGGTTAGCTGCTAGAAACAGATCTGACAGCTTTGAAAAATTACCAATGGAATCGGGAATGTGCCCACTGAAGTTATTCCATCGAAGGTACAAACCTTGTAGATTAACCATATTTCCAATCCATCCATCAATCGGACCTGTAAAACTGTTGCCCACTAGGTCTAATTTAGTTAGTTTCTGAAGGTTTCCTATGCTTGTTGGGACTAATCCATATAGCATGTTGGTTGCTAGCGTGAGGTCGTCAAGATTAGAGGAAAGGTTACCAACTGAATTTGGCAGTACTCCCTGTAGCTGATTTGTAGTGAGTGTAAGCCGCTCTAGAAGAGTGCAGTTGGTCAGTGCATCTAGAAATTCCCAGCTTTGGCTATCATTTGCAGTAAGATTGTTATCATTGAGACCTAGCGTTCTGAGCTTCTGAAGTTTACCAAGAGAAGGAGGGATTTTGCCTGTAAAGCCGTAGTTAAATTCCAACTCTATTGACTGCAGCTCTGATGCGTTGCCTAGTGAATCTGGGATGTGACCTCCCAGCATGTTGGCACCCAAGTAAAGAAGTCGGAGGTTAGGGAGGAAATCCCCAGATTTAGATGGCAATGGACCATGTAGCAAATTCCGTGGCATGGCAATTTGTTGTACCAAAGAGAGGTTAAAGAGTGCTTCTGGGATTCTACCTGACAGCCTATTTCCACCAAGCAACAAGTCTGTCATATTCGATAACTTGCCAAGCTCCTCTGGAATGCTTCCATGGAGCTGGTTAGCTTGAAGAATGACGTACTGTAAGGTTGTGATGTTACCTAGGTCAGGTGGAATGGCCCCTGAGATATTGTTAGAGTAAAGCCGCAAATCTAATAGGTTGGAGAGGAGGGCAATTTTCTTGGGAATCTTTCCCACGAGTAAGTTTTCATGAAGGTATAACTTCTGCAAACTGGAACAATTTGTGACTGCATCCGGAATGTTTCCCTGTAACGAGTTGGAACTCAGGTCAAGAAGCTTGAGCTTGTGCAGATAGCCGAGATGATGAGGTATGTGGCCAGAGAACATGTTCATGGAGAGGTCAAGAGAAGCAAGGTATGACAGGTTTCCTAGGGAAGGAGAAATGTGACCATCCAAAGCCTGCCCGGACAGGTTCAGCACCACTACGCGCTCCAGACGTGTTCGGCTACACACCACGCCCTCCCAGCTGCAAAAGTGGACGGTGCTGTTCCATGAGCTCAATGCCCCTTTTGGATCATTCCTGATTGTGCGCTTGAAATCAAAGAGAGAAAGGAAATCTGTGTCGTTCCCATCGTGGGTCATGCAGTTAATGGTTCCAGCTCCACAGGAAAATAGCAACACTATTGTGGCCCACGGTATGAGCATGGCTAATTTCATGTGTTGTTTAACAGCCATAGCTATAGTCTTTTGTTATCTACATAAAGAAGAACATCAATAAATCACATACTAGCTAGGCTCACTTTTGCACAAAGCAAAACCAAGAATAGAGATCATAAAAGAGAGAAATTAAGACATAAAACAAAAGCAAAGATTTGAAGTGTACTAAGTACCTGCTCATGACACCTGAGTCCTGGCTCAAAAACAAAGCTTTGTAACAACTGAGATCAAAATAAGCCAAAATGAAGTGTTTGATACGCAGATACTCGAGAGAAGAGACAAAGAAGCATACCGCCACACAGCCACACAGGGCACCTCGATCTGAGAACTGGGAGCAACAGAGAAGGACCGGGCCTTCTCTTATATATACTGGACACGAGTTGAAGAATTCAATTCGTTTAAACAAGTGTGGAAGGTCATTATATCAACACGTTTCACCTGTCATGCTTTATTGACATTTTCTCATGTTGGGCATCTCTTTCAAGTTTGCTGAAACATTACACAGCAAACTTAAAGCTGTGGACTTTGGCCAGACTTTTGAGTCCAGATTACAGGCTGGTCACTGGCCTGAGTTAGATTTTTTGTTACGCTCAGTGCTGGTAAAGAAAATGTGAAAAAGGAATGAATGAGTCTTCCACAAGGTAGTATGGTCTGCGTGCCCACTGCCCACTACCTATGGCTAGCGATAGAGACAGTTGTGGATGGCATCCAATGTAAGGCCTAAAGCCTCCAACAGGTCAAAGGAACAGTAACACACAAGAACACACACATACACAAGTGGTTTGGTGGATGGAATGGCTTAGCCTTTTCTTGTTTTCTCCTCTTCTAATATAGCCAACGTGAGCTACAAATTAGGCTGCGACAGCCTCCTAATAAATGCAGAAAATTACCCAACTAATCAGCCTATTATTACTTATGCTGAAATTTAGCTAAGTAAATGCTATGAACCTAGACACTAGCATGCACTTAGACACACATGATTATTTTCAACATCCAACACTAAAAAGTTTAGGTTAGATCAGATTAGTAAAATATTTAGGTTTGTTTTAGCAACTTCATTTTAAAAAAATATTATATATCATTTATTATAGTTCGGTAAATGATTTAGTTCTGCTTAGTTTTAGGTTGCTACTGTTTGGTTTCTTTTTAGTAAATCTATTATTATGTTAATACCATAGTGTTAAAAGAAGCCACCACATTCATTCTCAAGAGAGAAATTACCACAGAAAATGAGAAAGAACATACATTGCTGGATTCTATGATCATCCAACAATCTATATTAAACAAAATGTTTCATATCAAATGCAACTAATTAAAAGGTGAAAGATCTACACCATAACTTGATAGGATCATCCAACAGTCTAGACTAATATAATTCAAATATTTAACTAAAATGTAAATTAAAATTCCAGGAAATAAGTAGTCCGATCTCCATACAAATATAGGAACAGAAACCAGAAAAGAATCCATATGATTTCCAACTTGGGGGGTGGGGGGGGGGGGGGCGGGGTGGGGGGAGTGTGCAAATATAACACAAGATGATACCCAAAGAAATCATTTGGAAATTTAAAACTGAGCAACTCATGCACAATTTGCATCTTTAATTATGCATTTGCACAAGTCTTGGCAGCCAAAAGATGAGAAAGAGATGGCAAATAGAAAGAGAGAGATGTGTTCTTACAAGAAGTTTGCAGGAGCAGAGTTGGTGCTGGCGCCATGGAAGCCATAGCCAAGAAGAGAAGGATCCTGCCTTGAGTGACCAAAACTACTAGTTTCTTACATCTTGTGAGGCACACACTCAGCTCCTTCTCTAATTCTTGTAGATTAACTAGCACCTTGGCTTCTTTTCATTCAACAAAAACCTGGCTCCTGCATTCAGAACACAAAAACATCAAATTGGCTGGTCAGAGATCTATGGCAATCAAGAGCTAGCCCAGGACAACAAAGTAGCTTGGAGACTTGGAGTTGCAGGGTAGGCAGTCTTAATCGTTTCTGTTCTTAATTGCTGTCTTTCTCACTTGCATCTTCTTGTTTGATATGACAGTATAGTTTCAGCTTCTAAGGAGGCCTAGAGATTTGTCTTCCTTCCCATGGCTTGTCAAAAACAAAACCCAATCTCACACCAATCAAATAATATCCATATGCAAATTGCTTGAACTAACATATTAAATTCCTAAGTCCAGTGTTAAGTCTAATAAATCAATTTGATTTACTACCTAATATGTCACTTGTCATTGATGTGCTGGACCGAGGTTAGATAATCTGTATATGTTTTAACATCATCGCGCACACAAAGTAGACAGCAATAGAAAGCAACACTTGTGCCATGGGTGATTCTTCAAAAGTGCACCTCAGAAATTTCACCGTGGGTTCCTAATAAGTCATACATGAACTAGGGGTCACCTTTCGCAACCGATGTAGTTTACAGTAGTGAAAATATACAAGGGTTAACATATTCAATCTAGTTAACAACACCAGTATTGTGTGATTTCACAGATGTTCACAAAGGAGATACAATTGGCATAAGTGTTATCCTACCATGATTCCTTGTCAGATGTTATCCTACCATGCTGTTAGGCCCTGTTTTTTTGTCTAAAAAATCTGCTGAATATCCTTTGTAATCTTTGGGCTTGCTATAAAATAGAAGTCCATACACATAGGTTTAGTTATTTACTATTTTTTCTGTGAGCACATCATCTGTCATGATGATTAGATGCGAGATTGAAATCAAGCTTGCAACCACATCGCATGTTGGACTGATAATCCCTATTTTAAGACCCATGTATGTACAAGAACTAACTGAAAGTTAAGTCACTGAGCAAAATCCTCGAAATTATGCAGCGATTTCGTTTCCACTTTGGTGTTGGTAGATGATGATACGACCACTGATGCAAGAGCGGAATAAACGTTAGTCTCAGAGATCGAGTTTGGTTCCTCTGTTCAACTTATCAGCTCTGGTCTTTTAATTCCCCATCTGTTGCTGCCCATAACTTCATGCAAATGCAAATTTTAGTTGGTACCAGAGAGTCGCAGAAAGTCGCACTAAATTTGATTTGATCCATTTTTTTTTTGTCATAGTAGGAGTCTAAAATCTGAATGGTGTCATGGCGGAATTTGCAAGGTGTAGGTACAGTACAGAGAACCAAAGTGACAACTGAATTAGTCGGGCAATGGTAATCACAAATGTGCAAGCGCGATTGCAAGGAGGAAAATGAATTCTCTCAAATTAATAAAAGGGCAAGAGGCGTGGGGCGCCGACCTCCTTCGCTCCCGGCGGTGGAGGCAGCATCGGTCCGCCGCCCTTCCAGTACCCGGACGAGCCCTCCGCCTCCGCCTCCGCCTCCGCCGACGCCGCCGCCGCACCCGCCCTCCTCGCCGCCGAAGTGTACGTACGTATGCGGGGCGAGACTTGGCAGGCCCATGCTACCTTTTAGGGCCCAGTATGAGCACGTGTTCACCTGTGGCCTGTGGGCCGATGGCCATGATCTCACTGGATGTAGTTTCACAACAGGGCCTCCAGTCGTGTGCTCTTTTCGGCCCAATTTTTCATCCATTTTCACTCTTCTAGCAGATATTTGACATTTGAATTCAAAATTGTTGCCACTTTTCTCATTGATTTGAGCTCAGGCAGATATTTCGTCCAGCTAGGCTAGAGGCACCACCAAACACAAAATGATTGCAGAGTCTCTTTCACTGATACGATTGAGTGGACATTGTGATGGGCTAGCTACATGCTCGTGGGTGGTGATCATTCCCAGATTTTGGTGAGGGACAGGTAAGCGCAAACTGGGCTGAAATATCTTCAATATTGAAAGTCACTACGATGTTGCTTGTTTATCATGAATCCGTCGGTCCGTTCGATCTTTGAGAACATCCTCGCATGCTGATCTTGGCATGCAGATATGACAGAGCTTGGTTGTTTAGGCAGAATTTGCACCATCCAAAATCGAAAGTGACGTGCGTCCAATTCCATGCTGAAAGCAACTAAAGGCTACTGTAGGAGGAAGGAACTGTCTATAAGTAGCTAAGCGGTAAAACCGTGGGACTTCTTCGGACTTACTCCCTCCGTCCCAAGAATAGATGACGTTATGAGATACATGCAGGTCAAACTTTCTCAACTTTAATTAGGTTTGAAGAAAATGCGTGCAACATTTATATCTCCAAATAAGTTTATTATATGAAAGTATATTCAACGATCTATCTAATAATACTAATTATGTATTATAAATATTAATATTCTTTTACATATAATTGGTCAAAGTTTAAAAAAACTGACTTATCAGGAAGCGAAGAATGACTTCTATTTTGAGACAGAGGAAGTAACTCATCAAGCTAACTTCCATCTGCATGTTAATGCCAACATTGTAGAATAACATAACAATACATAACTTACTTATTTTGTTCTAAATTATAAAACGTTTTATCATTTTTAGATACATAACTTTGCTATGTATTTATACATGCATACACTATGTCTAAATACATAGTAAAAGCAATGTATCTAAAAATGCATCTTATAATTTGGGATGGAGGGATTAATACTCACTACTACAATATTTTCAATAGAGGCGGACAGAATGGCTTTACCGAGGCGGTTTTTGCAACCGCCTCTGATCTAAGGTCACTGTTAATGTGACCTTTTCCGAGGCGGTTTGCTGCCTGCCTCAGTTAATAAAATAAAAAATAGAAAAAATCCATGAGCCCGCCGGTGAGCCCATTCCCGAGCCCACCGAAGAGCCTGTTCGCAGCCCACGGGGTGGAACCACCGGATCCGCCGGCGGCGGCCTCCTCCTTGTCAGATCCACGTCGCCGTGGAGCCATGGAGGAAGGGGAGGAGGGAGAGAGAGAGGGGAGGAGGCCAGGGCGCGGGCCGGATCCGCCGCTGGCGGGCTCCATCCCACCAAATCCACCGGTGGTGGCCTCCACCCCGCCAGATCCGCGCCGCCTAGATCCATGGAGGGAGGAAGGGAAGGAGCCCGAGAGGTGGGCCGGATACGTCGCCGGCAGTCACCATCCCGTGGGATCCGCCACCTAGGGCTTCGTCCCCACGAGATCCACGCCGCCTGGAGCCATGGAAGGAGGGAGGAGAGGAGCTCGGGAGGTGGGCCGGATCCGCATGACCGGGCACCATCCCGCTGGATCCACCGCCTGGGGCTTCCTCCCCACGAGCCGCACCGCCTAGAGCCATGGAGGGAGGGAGGGGAGGAGCCCGGGAGGTGGGCCAGATCCATGCCGCCGGGCACCATCCCGCCGGATCCGCCGCCTGGGGCTTCCTCCCCACGAGATCTGCGTCGCCTGGAGCCATGGAGGGAGGAAGGGGAGGATCCATGGAGGGTGGGGAGGAGGTCGGCGCCGCTGGAGAGGGAGGAGTGAGGGAGTGGGGGCGTCGGGCGCGAGGGAAGGGAGAGGGGCGCGGCGTCGAGCACGAGGGAAGGGAGAGGGGCGCGGCGTCAAGCACGAGGGAAGGGAGAGGGGCGCGCAAGAGAGAGGGCCGGTGTGGAGAGAGAGGAGTGGATGGGTGGGGATGAAATCCTAAGGCTAAGTGTTGTATATATATGCTGAGCGCGTTATCGGGCCGAGATGGGTTGTTTGGGCTCCGAGATCAGCCAGTATTAACCAAGGCGGGCCTTATAGCATGCCCACCTCGGTTAATATATTAACCGAGGCGTTTGCGTTAGAATAACTACCTCGGTTACCGCCTCGGTTAATAAAAAACGACCATCTCGGTTAATCCGAGCCATTAACCGAGATGGTTCAAAATCATGCCTGCCTCCAAGGGGGTTTTGAAAAGGTCGCGATTAAGTTTTTTTTATAGTAGTGACTATACCTCTATCCCTAAATATAAGGCATGTACGTATTTCAAAATTCAAACTTTGTTATCTTTGACTAACAATTAGCCTAATTACATCAAAAGCTTGTATTACAAAAGTAGTTACAATATATTTGTATTTAGAAATACTTTCTAATGATCAAACTTTTGTTCCGATAAATTATATGTTATAAGAGAAATTATAGGTCAAAATATGTTCCTGAATACCGCACCAAGTCAAAATATGTAAAACCACAATACTTCCTTCGTCCTAAATAAGTGTCGCTATGGAATACGTGCTGGTCAAACTTTATTAGTTTGATTAGATTTGTAGAAAAATTAGAAAATTTATATCTCCAATAAGTTTATTATGAAAATACATTAAATGATTCATCTAATGACACTAATTATGTACCATAAATATTAATATTTTTTTATATTTGTTTGGTCAAAATTAAAAATGTTTGACTTTCCAGAAAGTGAGAGTGATATTTATTTTGGGACGAATGGAGTACACAATAACATTACTATATGATATGGAAGAACCTAGGACCCTATCGGCTTCTGGCGGTCTTGGGATTGTGGTGTACAAGGCAAATTGAAGCTGTTGCTACATTATTTGGTGGGTATGACAGGAGCTCGGCAAAAATGATATGCAATACCACGGAAAGCTTTTTTTTAATTAGAGGTTGCTGGATGGGTTTTGTTGAGGCGCCTGCTTTGCCCGTTTGTATTTATGTGTCGCTAAAAATCATTGATTTATAGAGACAGCTATCTAACCACTTTACAAAGATTTCTAGATGCGGGACGAAACTAAAAACAGAAGGCATTTCTAGCCCAGCTGACTCAACAATCAATTTCTAGAGGTTGGGCTAGCTCAGAAACCATTTTAGAGAGACAACTCTTGACAGAGCCATTCTGGGATAAAAGGAACATGTCTCTAAAAATAGTTTCTGTAGTAGCGATGGTGTATGATCTTGCCTCCATCTTCTAGATGTATTTTCGAGGCTCGGGTTGCGCTTGTCAATGGGTTGTCAAAGTTGTTTTAGTTTGGCTTGGTTCCGCTATAATTGTGGCTTTGTCTTTGTAGTTCTTTTAGATGGTGTGTTAGTATTGTTCCAGGGCAGAGGTTTGCCAATCCCAACATAGTTGTTCCTCCCGTTAAGTTGTTGTTATGGATGAACTTCTCGTCCCATGGGTTATTCTAGCAAAATTATAGTCATGCGAAAGTTTCACCAGTTTTCGACCTCTAAGAAACCATGTTGTTAGCTATGTTGATCATTGTACCGAAGTTGTTTGTAGAAGTGTGGTCCTAGCTAGGTATATGGTTTTCGGTCCGATTTCCTTATAAACTTAATCATTCTTTTCTACTACAAGAAAACTCTTGCCGTCCTATAGATAAGAAGCTGACAATTTATAAAGACCAAATACATAAGAGGAAGCGTATATGAATCCCTTGAGATTATACCTGTGATGACTGAATCACTAATGAGGTCATGAGGACACATAGTATAGTACTACCTTATAAAACCTTGCTTGATTTCCAGGATCATCTTTACCTCTTCTTTACAAGCATGTAGCCAACAAGAAAAGATGAAGAGAATCCCTATCTCAAAACTCCTACCATCTATACCTATACTATCTTTCTCTACATATATAATAATCTACATGTGTATATATGCTATACCCAGCATACATATGTTTTGCTTACGCTTATTCCAAAAAGTATCTTGTGTAACTTCTTGTATGTAGTAGTGTAGGCACTATCACTGATCCTGTGACTTTCACAAGATATCTGAACGATGAACGATGCCAGGCAGTGCTAGAGATCTCTGCCTTCCGGTATGCTCTCCAGCGCCGGTCGCCACCCTCCGCAGCAGAACTCCTCCTGTTCTCGGTCACTCGCCTCCTTGCGCATGAGAGACACCATGTCGTCCAGCGACATGCCCTCCTTGTCGAGCATCTTCTTCAGCTCCTGCTTGCTGATCACCAGCTTCACCCTGACGGCGGCGCCAGCAGCAGGGTCGTCGACGCCGGCAGCCGCCGCCACCGGCAGGCCGGGCTCGCAGAGGGCGCCTTCGGCCGGGATCTTCTTCAAGCTGCGCATGCCCGCCGGGGATGGCATCTTGAGGACTTCGCCGCCGTCCACGACGCTCATGATCTTGATCTCCTTCCTGTCTTGAATCACCAGGCAGTTTCCCATGATGATGGCTGATGATCGAAGATAGCTGCAAGGAGCTAGAACTAGAATTGTGGTGAGTTCTGAAGCTCTGTTCTTGAAAGTTGGAACAAGATCACAATTGTTCACTTGTGGTGAGTTCTGAAGCTCTGTTCTTGGAAGTTGGAACAAGATCACAATTGTTCACAGTTGTGTGTGGTGAATGGCGGTGTATATGAGTGCGTGAGGGGGTTGGAGGCAGTAGTGGATTGTTGTATTTAAAGGAAGTGCTCTATGAATTTGACCCGACTTCTAAGTGCTTATTCCATGAATGCCATCGGCCGACCAATGGAAGTTGCTTCGTGTATGCTAAAGCTAGCTATGATGACTAGCCCACTCGCAAGAAATGAGAGAGCCCAACCTGCCCTTTTCCCCTTGTTTAGATTCCCAAATTCACCTCCAAAATCCACTATGCAAAAAGAAGATTCCCCATCACATCAAAATACCGGTATATATATGGAGTATTAAATGTAGATGAAATCAAAAACTGATTGCACAGTTTTGTTGTACTTTACGAGACGAACATTTTGAGCCTAATTAATCAATATTTGGACAATTATTAGCAAATAAAAACAAAAGTGCTACAGTGCTACAGTACCGCACTATGCAAAATCGGCCGTTGCCGATTCAGGTAACTGAACAAGGCCTTTGTTCCTTGCTGTTCTTGACTTGGTTTGACATGCTTTGTGTCAGGTCGATCAATAAAATATTGTGGCGCGTGTGCCCAGTGCACTAGGGTAAAGTTCACACACACATAATAATTATCTATTTTAAAAAATCGCAGAAATTACACATAGTCGTTACAGCTTCTGCTAGAGAAATGTATTCCCTCATCAGTTTGTAAATGCATGAGTTTAACTAACTAGTTATTTCCCTATATGTTGTCATGTATTTAAAAGCAGACTTGCTAGCGTCTAGCACCCAGACGTTCGATCCGGGGCACTAGCGTCCGGACGGTGTCGCACAGCGAGCGAGCGCCCCTAGCTCGTCAAGCTCATGAGCGAACGCCACAGCAACGGACCCACGCGCATCCCATGTGCAACATCTGATTTACTTTTGAAACATCCCGACACAATAGTTGCAACATACAAAGAAGACAGATGAAACACTTGAAACAAGTGTCTGAAACACTTGCGAAAATACCTGAAAACACTTGAAAACCATTGTAAACATATACAACATCCAGATGAAAGACTTGCAAACATACGGATGAAATACCTAAAACACTTGAAAACATATGCTTGCAACATGCATGTATATGCAACATCTAGATCTACTTTTGCAACATCCAGATAAAACACTTGCAACATACGTCTTGAACAGATAAAATATTTGGAACATACACTTAAATATATGTGCATAGCCATTAAAACATGTGCAACATCTTGATCTAATTTTGCAACATTGATATACAACGTGTGCAAATACATCTGAAATATCTAAAACACTTAAAACATACTCTTGCAACATGCGCTTTCAGCATAGCATCTATTTATTGCTTGGACGAATGGAGGCTCGTCAAAGCGGAGCTCGCCACTCTAGTGGAGAAAGGTCGCGTGGGTCGCTCCGGTGGAGAAGGTGGACCGCGCGCTGGAGAAGACCGTGAAGCAGAGGGGCGCACGCTGGAGAAGGCCGTGGCGGGTCGCTTCGGTGGATACGGTAAGGCACGGCAACGACGATGACGCAGAGGGTGGGTGGGGGCTAAAGCAGGAAGCTTGGATGTGAGGGGATCTTTGGCGCCCTGGGTCTCGTGCCGCCCAGCCCTATTAACATAAGCACGCACACTCTACCCCTATGAGCACCTCTCCTGTATATAAACGCACACAGAGGATACGTCACCTACCACTGAAAGAATAACGTTGTTAAATCCTAAAATAAATCTAGAAAAAGACAAACACATGCATGTGTCAAGTGAATGACTTAAACCCATATGGATAGGTTCCATCACAAAGAACTTTGGCAACTGAACTATGCTCAGTTCGCATTTGTCATTGTTAATTAACATAGGAAAGACTAATCTAAAGATATAATGATGTGTGTCACTATATAAAGCATGTATAATGCATGTAGGAAGAGATGAGCTCTGGTTTCAACTAAACATAGATATGTGCTATTTGGAAATGCCAATGGCTACAGTACCACTAAACATATGTGCTATTTGGAATTTGGAAACACTGTCTTGGAGGGCAACGTGGGCACTATATCAAGGACATGCTAAGGTAAGGATGATGTCACAAAACATTAGGATGCAGGTGGGCCCCAGCAGTTGGGGCATGCCTAAGCCCTAAGCCATGTTCGGTCCCTCTGCTAGCTATAGCTTTTGGCAAGTAGTGGTGGAGGTAAGAATCATTCGCCTGTTGTCGAATTTGCAACTGAAAACGAAATGAGCGAATCCAACGATACAATGCGCGTTCTGATGAAGTGCTAGGTATGTGTGTGTGGGACAGGCCGAAAACGATATTAGTAGTAGTCCATTAATGTATCAGTAGCCGCAACCCACTACGAAATTTAACATGAATTGCACGAAATTGGTTGGCTTTAATTTTATACTAGCTAGTACCCTGCGACGGCCGGCATATATAAATTTGTGTTACACGTGTTACATGTTCTTAAGTGTCGATTAACCCAATTACTAGGGATGAAAGCGAAAATACAACACATCGTTTTCAGGGACTCATTTTTAAAGTTTCATCCCATTTTTGTAAAAATGAAAATAGAATCGAGACTAATATAGAGAAATGACAACATTTTATGACCGTTTCACCATTTTAGTCCGGAAATTCCTGATGATATTATATCGTTTTTTTCTATGGTAATGCTGGGAAGTGAATGTCCGTCCACCCGGACACCGCTCGCCCCACTCTGCTCCATGCGCTTCGGTGCTTCACGGCCCCCCTCAAGTGACCACTCAAACTTATTATCCTCTCTCTCCTCCATGTCTCTGTGAAATCACAGAGCGCCACCGCTGCCTCCTTCCTCCACCCAAGCCGACCACGCCGCCTCCTCCCTCAGTTCACGTAGCGCCTCGCTGGCCTCTTCCCCAACTCTAGCGCCGACGAGATGCCTCACCACTGCGGGGCGCCGTCGCCGCCCCTGCTCGATGGCCGCTGGGTGCATGTGCCGGGGCGCCTTAGGTCATCCTCGATCGAGCCAAGGGCACCCATGAGCGTGGCCAGTGCTAGAGGTTCTCGCGCGGTGCCTCTCGCCGCCGACTTTCACCCTGATGGCTGGAATCAACTAGCCCCGGTCACCCCTTTCCTATGTTGCACATATATATGTTTCAAGTGTCTCAGATGTTTTGCTCAAAAAAAGTGTTTCAGATGTTTCAGTGGTATGTTGCAAATGTTTCATATGGATGTTGCAAAAGTAGATTGAGATGTTACACACGTTGCAAGTGTTTCAGAAGTATGTTGTAAGCGTTTGTTCCAAATTTTTCATCTATTTTTAGTCTTATGTTGCAGCAAGTGTTTTCATGTTGCAAGTTGCAAGTGTTTTATCTGGATGTTGCATATGTTTCACACATATGTTGCAAGTGTATTTTCCAAATGTTTGATCTATTTCAAACGTATGTTGCATTTAAGTGTTTTCATGTTGCACGTGTTTGCTGTTATTCGGAGAGTCACAGAGGTGCGGTGAGTGATGGGCGCATGGCCCGGGCGCCGGGGGATAGGGGTGTGGCGAGCCAAGGGCCTGCGGATGGGGCGCGCTGGGGGCCGGCTGTCGGGGTGCGCGTGCGGGGCGGGGCGACGGACGGGGCAGGCTGCACGGGCGACAGACAGGGCGGGCTGCTCGAAAGCCCTATTGCTTCTTATGCACGCAGCAGCCGTCCGATGCTAGCGCCCCGGAACGGATGCCTGGGCGCTAGTAATTCCGTTTTATCTATATCCCACACTCCCCGAGTCCTGTGCCTTTTGACCCTTTCAGTTTACATGTGTGTATAAACTTCTATGGTAGTAAAGCATTATTGTTAGTTTTAGGGGGAAAACAGGAAAGCATGTTTGAAAACTTGGTTTATCATTTCTATGTATGGTGTTGTATAACTGCTTTTTACAACGCATTATCAATTTCCAATCGATATTGGTATGCCATATTCATTTATAGCAATATCGTTCTTGATTTCTTTTTCCTGAAAAAAAAATGAAAACAAAAACAATTTAGACCTCTTCCTATCATCTCCAATATTTTTCATCCCTACCGATTACATTTAGAGCGCAATGGATGGAAGGAGAGTACGTTTTAGCTAGAAAGCTATTGTTAGTTGATGGTTATATCCTATATACAAGCATTAGCAGTATAAAGGAAAGGACGGCCAAGGATGAGGGGTGTATCCTTGTCATTTCCCATGTCTACTAATATCATGAAATGAGCAGGGACATAAGCATCTCTAACTTTGACCAAAAGGTCGGTGGCTACACCTACATAGCGAGATGATTGATCAGCTAGATGAATATATCCATAATTAATATGTTTTTGTAAACTTTTGTTTTGTATGACCATCTATGTGAACTTTTTTTTTGAAATTCAGTACAGACGCAAATGCTCGTATACATGCACACACACACCCTACCCTTATAGGCACCTTCTAGAGACTAAGTTGGACCAATAAATTTTGAGATTAATGAAATCACTGCATGCACCTCGCTGCAGACAGGCACCTCACCTACTAGCGAAAGAATAGTGTTGTTAAATGCTAAAATAAATACAGAAAATATGAGGGTCGTGCTAAGTTGAGTAGTTTGATGGGCAGGTTCCTAAGAATCTAATCAATTGACATACGCTCAGTTTGCAACCATCTATGTGAACTTGATGTCCATCCAAAATTCCAAATAGCAAACACTTTGTAAGTATCTAAATGTACACACCACATAAATTCATTGGAAGACTTTTGCGGTTGTTCTTCCTCTGTTTTCTTTGGTGCTGAGTAGCCTTCCACTTTTGGCAAAATTGCACCTGAACCTTGCTTGGCTTTCGTCCGTCTCAAGTATATCTCCTAGCCCCAGGAAGAAAACTTGCATTGATCTCTTAACTCTTATCTCTGAGTTGAAAAAGGTTCCACAAATGAGATGCACACAGATATATCGATGCTACACTAAGGGAAATTTGCTCAAAATATGTATGTAAAGGATTTTGTCCAAAGACGCAATTCATTGAATTTTGTGTCTTTTAGAATGCATGTTTGAGGGTTTTCGATGAGCTGCATGCATGCATGTTCGTTCTTCAGTTGGCACGACGTAAGCACGCGTTGAAGCAAAGAAGATATGCAAAAGCGCGTCATGGTCCATGTATCTAGGCCTTGTTTAAATCCAAGGCTAAAATTTATGGGTGTCACATCAGGGTATCATAGGAGTGTTCGCATAGTAATAATAAAACAAATTACAGAAGTCATCAATACTCCACGAGATGAATTTATTAAGTATAATTAATCCACATTGTCAAATCATAGCCTAATTGGGCTTTAAAAATTTGTCTCGCAAATTAGTCACAATCTATGCAATTAGTTATTTTTTAGTCTATATTTAATACTCCATGTATATGTCACAACATCCGATGGAATATAAACTAAACTTTAGAGGAGGAACTAAGCCCTTGTTTAGTTCCAAAAATATTTTGTAAAATGTAACTGTAGCGCAATTGTAGCACTTTCGTTGTTATTTGACAATTATTGTCCGATCATGGCCTAATTAGGCTTAAAAGATTCGTCTCGTGATTTACAACTAAACTGTGTAATTAGTTTTATTTTTTTATATTTAATGCTTCATGCATGTGTCTAAAGATTTGATATGACGAGAATCTGAAATATTTTACAAAATATTTTGGGAACTAAATAAGGGCTAAACCCGTAGCAGCTATCTCCAAGGATGGAAAGTGACCTTTCGGACGACATTCTGTAATGTAAGCCCCACTATGGATCCTCGGTCGCCTTTTTGTCATTTCTTTCCATCACTTTTCTTTGTTTACACGCTCTCTCGCTAGCTAGTGCGCACGATCGATCGATCGCAAGCACTTTTAATTGTGCAGCCGCAGCAGCGGCAACACACTTAAAATAATGAGTATACGGATGGACTTCGTTATCACGATGGACAATAAAGTGAGACGTGCACTGAACCTGGTCACCACTCGAATTATTACCTACTAGATACAAGACTTATTCAAGCCTTCTAAGCCGAGCGAGACTCACGAATAAGCTCTGTAATTAGATTGGTAATTATTCTACTGAGCTAAAAAATAAGTACTCTTTCGTTAAAAAAAAAGACATTCGTTTTTCGGCGAGTCAAATAATTTAAATTTAATCAAGTTTATAAAAAAGTTGATGGCATTTATGATACTGAATACGCATCATTAGATTAGTCATGGAATATATTTTCATAGTAAACAAGATATAAATATTGATATCATTTTCCAGCTATAAACTTAATCTATGTTAAGACAAATTGACTTGGTTTAAATCTATAACCGCATTCTTTTTAGGACAGAAGAAAAATGGTTGAACCAAGTACAAATAATCATGTAGGTCGGTATGGAGTTAATTGGGGGTAAATTTGGCGGTTATGTGGAGTTCGTATGGAACAATAATAATCCAATCAATTCCTAATGGATGGAGAAGCTAGGCAATCATAAACTTATTTGCTTATGATTTATTTTATTTTATTTTAATTTGTGTCCTTTCTCCCTTTTTCAGCTCACTAGATAAAAAAATTTGTAAAACTTGACTGTATGCAATTGCAGAGGCTGAAAACAATTCTATTTTCTAAAAAGAAAATATATATTGCGGTAATATAACTTTTCGCCCTGCAAATTAAAGGAAGCCTGCACTTACTAGCTAATGCGTGGTTGGGCAAAACGCAAAGGAGACTTATTAGTACTAGTGATGAAGCGTGCTAAAAGCAATATTAGACTAGCTAGCTAGTGTAGTATAGACGTTGCAACCACTGATGACAGCTCTCTTGTATTCTTCCCTGCCCGTTGAACGCTTTTTAACTGTGTGTGGATCTCGCAGACCCCTTCGTTCTTGGTTTTGATTCTTCACACGCATGGAGACAATTTTACTACTACCACTAGTGGGGCCGGCCGGGTGAGCGATGGAGCCGGCGGGCGTGCGTGGCGGCTCACGAGTGGGCGCGCCGCCGCGCTAGTGGGGCGGCACCGCCGCAAAGACCACCGTGGCTCGTGGACGTCGCCGTCGACACCGACGCCGGAGGCCGGAGGACGTACGCGCTCGCGCCCATACGGCGGCCGCTCGCCTGTGCCTGACTACTGCCTGTGGCTGCGGCTCGATCTGGGCGGCCACCGGCATATCTCGTGCAGGCGCACGCGCGCGTGCGTTGACACGACGACTACTGTAGAGTGTGGACTGTGGACTGTACTTATCTGCATGGGTTCATCAATGTTGGCCCAACTGCCGAAATGGCCCATTCTTGCCTGTCAAATGTCAATACAGACAGTTTCGGCTTCAACTTCAATCAAAGACGGACACCGGTATAAAACTATTATAAAAAGGTAGCTGCAGCTATAAACTCACTCACAATAGCTCCAGAAGCATTATGACAAAGAGGGTTTGACATTACTGAACAATTTTGAAAACAATGGTTATTCATGGGAGGCAAAAAAAAATAGCTATAGCGAACTGATCATAGATCAGTTGGGTTTCTCGTGGTGAAACTCATTCACCCGGGTTCAAGTCCTCGACTTGGCACGGGTGCTCATATTTTCCTGGATTTAACGGTCATGCTTTCAGTGGTAGGCGACGTCCCTGTCGACAGTGAGGCGCCTGTGGTGACTTCGTGAATTTTAAGATCTGCCCGCTTAGTGCTTCAAAGGTGCTTATAGAGGTAAGGTTTGCGTACGTGTGTTCATAGGGATGAGTGTGCGTGCGTGTTGTGGGCGTTTACGTTGTACTGTATAATTTAAAAAAAAACATAGCTATTGACTCCAAGTATCGATCGGCAAGCCAAAATTTGCAGTTTCTGCTGGTCCTCAAGTCGCTGCAACAGTGCCCAAAGCCCCAAAACTGCAATAATGGCATGGATGTTGAGCTGATCCAAGATACTTAGGGTTTGTTTGGTCAGTGTCCAAACTCAGCCTCCTCTCCTCTCCTTTGCTCTACCTACCGATTGAAGTGTTGCCCCTTTGCTCTCAGAAGGCATATATACTTTGTTACGGATGAATATTTCACGTTTTTGAGCCATGTTGAGAGAGTGGTGGCTTAGGTACGGTAGCCATGCAGGACTCAATAGTTAGTTACTCTTTCATCAACGAGCAAAAGGGACGGATCGATAGATGGGGTTAGCTATCTAGGGGAATCTCAAATGCGTGAACATCGTCGTCGTTGTCGTTGTCGTCGTGTTCTTAGCAAGCGTGATTACTCAGTTTTTCCTTCTGGATAGGGACTTTTTACCTACGCAATATGGCGCATTCTGTTTGGATCCATATATATTATCGTTCCATGCCCTGCTTGAACTCGTATGCTTTGTTCGTTTTCAGGCAGGCCGGGTTTCAAACCTTTCGGTCCCTAAATAAAAAAACAATTTGGTATTCTGCTGGTTCACGGGAGATGTATGATGTATCATAAGACACTGCACCTTCTAGTTCTATAGCTAGTGGCAATAAAAGGAATCTACTGTGCGCAACAACTTATCGTATGCCATTCTTTTGAATAGTTCCCGTTTCCATCCAACACATATATATATGATTCATTCCATCTATAATAGGTACCACGTACGTGCTCATTTTGCTCGAAACACAATATTTTTCGTCTAAATTATTGAGTTACATGCATCCATCAATTCAATCCAAAAGCTCAAAGCTAATGGAGAAAAAAAAAGATGGACATCTCAGGCATACTTCAACTCTACTCTCACAAGGAGGATCCCTTTATGCCTAGTGAAAGAGCAATGAGTAACAGATAGTTTTATTATTAAATTGTGGTAGCGAGTTTGTGGTAGTGAGGATTTGAACTCGAGACCAAGTTTACCAACCAGTTTAACAAAAAACTTAAACTTGTGCTAGGGACTCGCCACTAGGCCAATTGTTGCCGCCATGGGTGTCCTCCTTCGCCAGCATCCACCACATTGTCTCCACCCCTAAAAACCAACCCTAACGATGTACCCTTTGATGTGGATGAAGATGCGGACGGTCGTAGCGGCACACATGAACCTGACCTGAACAATCTGGAGGCGTGTTTGGTTTGTTTGCTGTGCACTATTCTTAGTATTCTACCTTGCTAAGTCAGGATTGCAGAGTAATGTGTTTGGATGTGAAGCTAGCTTTCCTTGGGACCTGTACAGACAAACCTAACCTTGCTGCCTCAAGGGGGCCAAAATGGCTCTCCTCGGTTGGCAAGCTTCTAGATGCTAGCGCTAACACGATGCGAGGCAAGGTGCACAAAGAACCAAGCACGCCCTTGAAGTCCCTGGAAGGTGGAAGCCCAAGATCTCGTGGCAGGTGAAAAACCCTCCCCTTGCCTACTGACCACATCAATTCTTCTACTTTGGGCCGTGCACAGAGCTAGGTGGGCCTATCATATCGTGGCTGTTTGGGCCTTCGATGGGAAACTGTTTCGGTTCCCATGCTGCACTCTTCTTCCTCGTTCTGTACTTCTCATGAAAAAAAAGGAGCTAAAATTGGCATGCTTCAAGGAGTTTTTCGCCGCGGAAAACGGTGCCTCTCTAGCGAGTAGCGACTCCTGTCCGCTCGAACTCGCCTCTTTTCCGCTGCGATGCAAATCCGCCCACCTCGCCTGTACAATAATTAACCATATATATACGCACGGAAATCCAGGCCGCCCTGTCGTCTCTGTCCTCCTTGAAAGAAGCTAGCAGCAGGTTTCGCAAAACGGACACACATCATCTATCAGTGCTAGCTCATCCGTGGGTGCCGGCAAGCAATGGTGTCCTCGCGTGCGGTCATCGGCCTCCTCGTCGCCGCGTCGTCCCTCGCCGTCGCTCTCTCGGGTACGTACAAGTTCATATGCATATGCGTCGCCGGCCGGCCGGAGTACAACTGCATTGCATGCTGACACCGGCATGAATATAATGCATGGTGGCATGAACGACGGCAGATGGCGGCGCGACGTTGTTCAGCTACACGGAGGGGAGCTCCGACGGGCCGCAGAACTGGGGGAAGCTGAGCCCGGCGTACAAGGCGTGCGGGCAGGGGAAGCAGCAGTCCCCGATCGACATCGTCACCAAGCAGGCCATCCCTAACGCCAACCTCGACTCCCTCAACCGCACCTACGGCGCCGTCAGCGCCACCCTCATCAACGACGGCCACGACATCACGGTATGTTCTATGATGGTGGTTTGGATTTGATCGATGGATGATCCTTGCCGGCTTGCCGGATTCATGAATGCATATACGCATGCAGCTGGCGTTCGGGGGCAAAGTTGGGACGATAACAGTGAACGGCAAGGTGTACAACTTCGACAAGATGCACTGGCACTCGCCGTCCGACCACACCATCAACGGCCAGAGGTTCCCCCTGGAGCTCCACCTCGTCCACAAGAGCGCCGACGGCGCGGTCGCCGTCATCGGGATCCTCTACCAGCTCGGCGCCCCCGACTCCTTCTACTACCAGGTAGCTAGGAGCCTAGGACACACACACACACACACACATGAATTGCACCTCCATGGATGACGAACACGAACATTGATCAATGATCACGCATATGCATATGCAGCTGAAGCGGCAGCTTGTTGAGATGGCCAACGACCAGTGCCACTTCGGCGAGGAGGAGTCGCACGTGGAGGTGGGGCTCATCCACCTGCGCTCGCTGCAGAAGCGCACGGGCAGCTACTTCCGGTACACGGGCTCCCTCACTGTGCCGCCCTGCACCGAGAACGTCGTCTGGAGCGTCCTGGGGAAGGTGAGGCAGATCAGCAAGGAGCAGCTGGAGCTGCTCAAGGCGCCGCTGCCCGGGAGCGACAACCGCCCCACGCAGCCGCTCAACGGCAGGAAAGTCCAGTTCTACAACCCGTCCAACAGCACCATCTCCTTCCAGATGTAATGTACTAGAGATATATCTATCGTTCATGTGAAGTAAAGTAAATAGATATATATGTGCACGGTTGCTCATTGCCTATATATTGGCGGTGTAATATTTGTGACAGTAGTGCTGAATAGGTTTGATTTAATTTCATTCGTAACACATCAATGTATTATGTCTAGTCTACATCTCAGTTTGCATGATGAAACGCTACCCATGGTACGTCCATGGAGATGTACATGACCAATGCAAGTGGTTGCGTGCAACTCAAGTGGTTGTCTGCATGAGCCGTTTAATTTGAATATTTATTTATTTTTTTTATAAAAAGGAGATCAGACACTAAAAAGTATCTCAAATCTGATATATGTTAAGTAAAACAAGATATACTTTGACAAACAATGACCAATAAAAAAAAATAAAAGTACAAAGAGGCCCTTTGAGATCATCTTCCTCCTTAAAAAATGCTCCTTGCTGGAGATTGAAAAACACACTATAGAGGTAGTACGTACAAATTTTCCCTACCTTTGATGACTGCAGAAGCCACTCGCCGCTCATAACAAGATCTTGAGACTATTAGAAGAGAATTGGCTGGGGTTCCAGTTCCACCCCATATAACGAATGCTAGATTTCTAGTACGGCCACAACAGATGGTAGAAGCTCCTAAGACTATCCGTACTTATGGACCTTTATATTCATCCTCTATACATCCTAATCATTAAGATTCTCTCCTCTATATTTAATTCTCCCGCATCCATCCATCCTCTATATCATCCTCTATCCACTGTGGGGTCCATTTGTCACTTTATCTAAATATATCCATGTGACATCTTATTTTGAAGTATTTATTGAAACGAATTTAATGGTACAATCGGAATTTAATTTGATTCTTTGATTTGCGAGTTATAACATTTTTTTGTTGGTTGAAGCAGTGGGGCCCGCCACTGGAACCTCCCGCATGCGCGTGCATGCGCGCGTCGCTGCTGCCTCTGGTTTAGCGTACCTCCTCTATTCCTCCACAGATAGCGGATGGTGCTGCTTTACCGGGACCTTTGCAGGACCCGCTGCAGCACTTTTTACGGTAAAGGTGTCCTGCAGGAGCCGATGCAGGCCGCCGGTGCGGATGGTCTAAAACCAGTTGCATAAATTGAAGGGAGGAGAGAAATTGTCACTTCCCTTGGCACAGAACAACTCTAGACTCCTATGAATAGGCTAGCAAAAACTGAGACTCCAGATCCACATAACTTCTGCCTGACTACGTCGTTGGTGACGCGTTAAGGTGCAAAAGTGCCTGGAGGATGTTGTTCCAAAGAGAAATCGATGCCACCACCTCACTGATCTCACCATGTAAACACCAAAGCCACCTGCATCCCCGTTGTCGCCAAAGAGAAGAAGGGACCACCAAACCCCAATATCGAAAGAGTGGACATGTGGTCACTACTGCACAACAGATAATCATTGTCAGACCACCAAACCCCAAGACGTTAAGCAGCAATGGATAGATTCCTCCATATGTGTTCTTGTAGTCCAACAAAGGTACACCATGTCCAGTCCTTCGTCCTATGTTCTTCCTTCAAGCTTCTTTGGGAGAAACCCTCTTTCTAGGAGAAAGCCTTCCCCATACACCTTTTCTTCGTAGACAAGATGTTGCACGAGAGGTATCAAAAGAAGATCCACGGAGACGAAACCACTCTAGATCTAAGAGCACCCCAATTGCTCCAACGTGTATGGTAGTCCCAAGCTCCATATCTTCACTGAATGTCCAATAGACTCAACTAGTGTCTTCGCAAAGTGTCAAAGTGGTCTATAGGAGCACCAAGCGCTTGGTCTAACAAAATAACGAACACTACTATAGAAATCTTTTTGGAGGCGGTCAAAAATGATTTACAGAGGCGGGCAAAGCAACCTTCTCCAATCAAAGGTCATAGTTAATACTGATTAACCGAGGCGGTTGCTTTGTCCGCCTCGGTTAATCAATTAAAAAAATTTTAAAAAAAGAAGAGCCCAGACGCGAGCCCATCCAAGGCCTGGCGTCGAGCCCATCTGGCCGCGCTCTAAGCCTGCCACTGTTGTGTCCACTCTGCCGCGCTTCGAGCCAAATCTGGCTGCCCTGTACCAGATCTGACCGCCAACAGCCTGGATCCGCCGCTGCCTTCCTCGCCGCGGGCGCGCTGCTATCCATGCAACGCGTCCCGCCACCTTCCACCGCGGTGTGCGCACCTCCACCGCCACCATACGCCCCGCCGCCGCCTCTGCACGCCGTGGTGGAGCCCGCCACCACCGGATGCACCCGCGCCGGGGCCAGATACGCCGGTGCTAGATCCGCCCACGCCAAGGCCAGATCCGCTGGCGCCGGGGCCGGATCCGCCGTGGTGGAGCTCGCTACCACTAGATCCGCCCGCGCTGGGGCTGGATCCGCCAAGGTGGAACCCGCGACCGCCAGATCCGCCTGTGTCGGGGCTGGATCCGGCCTCCCCGTGCGCCGGACAAGCTCGAGGGAGAAGGATGCGCCACCAGTCGAGCTCCGTGGGGGAGATGGAGAGGAGAGGGCGGCCTACGCCAGCTGTGGGGGAGAGGGAAGAGCCACCGTAGGGGTGGATGTCGGGTGGGTGCTGCCATGGGGGAGAGGGGGAGGTGATGGAGGCGCTGAGAGAGACAGTGAGCGGTGGAGGGGGGCGCGAAGGAGTCGGAGGGAGAGCGCCGCTCTCGGCTGAGGGAGAGGGAAAGGAAGAGAGAGTGACTGAAGGAAGAAACCCTAACTTCCTCTATTTATATGAAGACGGCTATCGGGCCGCGCCTGGGCCTGTTGGGCCTCGGCCTTTTTCGGAGGCGGGCTTTATAGCGTGCTAGCCTCCGAAAATAGATTTATGGAGGCGGGCAACTTTAGACAACCACCTCCGAAAATGGATTTATGGAGGCGGTGGTCTTAAGGCGCCCGCCTCCATAAATCAATTTTAGAAGGCGGTTGGATTTTGACCGCCTTTGTAAATTAATTTTACGAGGCGGGAAAACATGATCGCCTCGGTAAATAAAAATGACCATCTTCGTTAATAGCCTAGGATTTTAGGAGGCAATTGGATTTTGTGCCCGCCTTAGTTAATATTTGGGCATTGCCTCCTAAAATCATTTGTGTAGTACTAGAAACCATTACTAGAGGGAGTGCTATGGTGGAAAAGTAGAACCCTTCTGACTCGGAGAGGCAGAAAGGCTCAAATACTGAACTAGTTGTTCACACACATAGTGTTAACATTGCCTGCAATGGAAGAATGGATGGCTCACACCTTCCTTGTCTAGATGGAATCCACCTTTTAGCTTTTCCAGAGCAATCTAGAATGTGTCCAAGACTCACAAGAGAACAAGCAAGAGCTAGGAATCCAAGTCTACCTTCCTTTTTTGTGTGATTATTAACCACTCTCTATTTGTGTCTATGCCAATTTGCAACAAATTCATCGTGGTCGTAACTAAAAATTTCATTATGTACATATGCTTACCTTGGTCAAGCCCTAAGGCACGTTGTTACTAAAGTCCGCTTTGTGTACATGCCTAGTCAAGCCCTAATACATGCTGCCATTTAGCTTTTCTTTGGCAGATAAAGCCATTAGGACTCCTTCAATCAATTACCACCAACAAAACGTATCCTATGGTAAGATTGTTTCTTCTTGTGGCCTCTCGACAAATATGCTATCCGATTGAAAAAAATGACTAGCGCCCAAACACCCAGACAGATGCCCGTGTCCAGACGCCTCAAGGCTGCTCTAGTTTCCCTTAGGGTCGGCGACGACGCAGAGGATGGGTGGGGGCACGCAGCAACAGTGCGCAGATGACAGGAGCACGCGTGTTTCAGGACAAAGCGTCCTGGCGCGGATTTCAGTGGCAAAGTGGAGCTCGTCGGTGATGCGGAGCTCTGCAGCGTGGAGAAGGTGGCATTGCATGGAGCTGGGTGACGACGCCAGGATGGGATGCGGCGATGGCGCAGAGAACAGGAGGGGGAGGGCGGCAGTGGCCGCGCGCAGAGGATGTTGGCTTCCGTAGGGACACCCTTGGGGCCCACCGCTACATCGGTGAATGAACACATGCCCGGATTACTATTTAAACATATACAATATTATTGCTGCAACATCGGCAATGTACTACAAAACATGCTCAGATTACTGTTGAAACATGTATAATATCATTGTTGCAACATCCGTAGACACAACACCTGCAACATGCACTTGAAACACTTGAAACAATTGAAACATAGGCTTCCAGAGCTACTCCTTGCAACATAACACCCTGCAACATGCGCCTGAAGCACCTACAACATGCACTCGAAACACTTCAAACATTCAAAAACATAAGCTTGCAATATAGGATTTTCATAACATCTCCTTCTGTTTGGGCGAACGGAGGCTCGTCGGTACGTAGAGCTCGTTGGAGGTGCACCTACAATATGCGCCTGAAGCACCTGCAACGTACACTCGAAACACATTCGAAACATAGGTTTTTCATAACGACATCTCCTTCTGCTTGGGCAAACGGATGCTCATCGGCATGTAGAGCTCGTTGAAGGTGTGTGGAGCTCGCCGGTGGCACAAATCTCGGTGGCATGGAGCTCGCCAGCGACGCGAATCTCGGCACACACAAAAGACGACGCCGCACGGAGCTCGACCATGGCATGTAGAGGCGCGTGAGCGCGACGACGCAGAAGATGAGTGAGGGCGGCGGCAGCGACGCTTAGACGACTTGCGTATTTCGGAATGGAGCGTCCATCCATTCCGATGCTCGGGACGTATTGTTATCGAGAAAAAACTACAAAAAAAAAAAACTATCGTTTGCCCGTGTGATTTGTTCCTCTACGTCACACGGTTTTTTTGGCCGACGGATCTGACCCTGGCGTTATCTGCGCCGTTCTTCACGTGCGGCATCCATGCGTCCTGTGTTGCGTTTCGACGCCCGCCGTTCGCTGGACTTTTTTTTTTCCTTCCGGGCTGGCTCTAGTCTAGTCTACTCCAGTGTAGTCATCTGTGGTCCACGTTGTTTGTTCTTCTGCAGGAATATTACTCTACCTAGCATATGAATTAAGGCCTTGTTTAGTTGTGGAGCCAAAAATTTTTGGGTGTCCTATCGGATATGTCGGTAGAATATCAAAAGGGGTTTTCGAATATTAATAAAAAATAAATTACAGAACCTGCCAGGAAACTCCGAGACGAATCTAACGATAATAATTAATCTATCATTAGGACATGTGGGGTTAATGTAGCACTTAAGGCTTTTCATAGACTAATTAGGTTTAAAAGATTCATCTAGTGATTTCCCTGAGAACTGTACAATTTGTTTTTTTTCCGTCTACATTTAGTACTCCATACATATGCGTAAACATGTCATTTTACTGTAGGAGACAATTTTTTTTTTTTGAAAACTAAACAACCTGCAACGCACGTTTCTCCTGCAGGTGGGTGGCCTTGCCGGACGGCGGACGATCCTGCCGGTGCCACCACCTCGGTCGGCGGACCATCCTCGAATTGCCTGTTACAGTAGGGTTCAATTGCAATTATGGTTTTTTATCAGGCGTAATTCATAGGTATAATTGTTGTAACTAGTATTTTTTGTAAAAAGTTAGCTAGCCTTGGCAAGTATTTTTATTGTACTGTCTTTGCTATGTTGTAATTTTTTGTTTTTTTGGTATGTTTTTCTGCATCAATCCCCTAAAAAATATTAGTGATTTTGCAATTTATAGAAATTTTCTACTTTTTGATTTTGTATTGCTTCTATTTGATTTGTTTGGTCATCTAATGGCCTCAGAAACTTTTTGGTTTTCGCATTTCATAGAAATTTTTTTCTGTAATTTCTTCATTTTCTTTGATTTGTTTGTTCATCTAATGGCCTTAGAAAGTTTTTGGTTTTTGCATTCCATAGAAAATCTTTTGTTTTCTGTAATTTGTTCATTTTCTTTGCTTTTCTTGGTTCTTGCAAATGCCTGAGAATCTTGTTTTTAGTTATCTGTGATACTGCTGTACTCCTAAATATTGGCTTCCTGGTTGTAGGTAACTTTGGTTTTAATATCTTGTTACTATGAATTAATTTTGCAGTTATAGTAGAGTTCAATTGCACTTACAGTTGTTGATCAGGTGTAACTCATAGGTATCATTTATGTTACTAGTTTTGTTTAAAAACAAGCTAGATTTGGCAAGTATTTTTAAATGAACTATCTTTGCTACGCTTTCTTTTGGAATGTTATTCTGCAACAATGGCATCAAAAATATTTTTTTTTGCAACTCATAGGAATTTTTAGCTTTTAGTTATTGTTTTTTTTGCTTTTATTTGATTTGTTTGGTTCATCTAATGGCCTCAGAAAGTTTTTGGTTTTTGCATTCCATTGACAATTTTTTATTTTTGTATTTTTTTCATTATATTTATTTTTCTTGGTTCTTACAATGGCCTGAGAATTTTGTTTTTGAGTTATTTTTGTTTGTTTTGTTTTTTATGATTGTTTTGGTGACCATTTGGCTCCCATTAATGTTGGTGCTTTGATGGTACACGGTGGTGTTGGATAATCAGAGTGAAATCATAGTTAGTTTCACTCAATTTTTTTTCACAGTTTTATTCGTTTGTTTTGTAGTGTTTGATTACTCGTGTGACCATTATGCTTGAATCACACGAATTTTGTTATTTTCCTTATTTGCGTAATTTGTCCCCTCAAATTGCTTAAGTGTTCAAATAGGTCAGACCACTCAAGTTCCAAATAGGCAGATCCAAAAACTAAGGTGTTATTTTAGCCCTTTTTTTGCGAGGATTGTTGGTCCTTAATTGTAGTCTGGACAAGTATGCTATCCGAGTAAAAAGGGGTGCCATTCTAACTTTTTTTCTTCTTTGTGCGAGACACAGCAAAGTAATCGGCAAAATTATCCAAAACGAAAAATTCTGACAACCATTGTAAGTACAAAATAGCGAAAAACATCTATCCAACACACAGAAAATAAAAACAGAGCAACCAAAGCTTGCCAAAGCCAAATCTCAATTTCTAATTTCAAGAAAAACTATACACAGGCAGCTCAACTATACAAAATCACAGCAACAACCAAACCGAAAGCCACGCCCCAACTACCCAGCCTACACGGGCCGGCGGCCTGCCTACCTGTACCAGCACCTGCACGCGCTACAACGGCCCAGATGACGCCACGCGTCCGTCGCCGCCGTCCATCTCGGCCGCCCACTCCGCCGCCCGCCTCCCGGACGCGAACCGCCGCATGCCACCCAGCCCCGGCGCCGACGCCGCCGCTTCCACCTCCTTCGTCTCCCTCCGCCTGGCGGCCGACTCGGCCAGGGGCGGCAGCGGCGGGGACTGGTCCACGCACTCGACGCTGTTCCTGGACCTGCTCCGCCGCATCAAGAACGCGAACCCGCCGCAGCACCCGCCCCCGCCGTTACCCCCGCGCGGCCTCGGCGGGCGGCGGAGGCGCGCCGCGCGCTCGCGGTCGGAGAGGACCTTCCCGATGCAGGACACCTTGGGGGAGCCGGGCTCCGGGACGGCGGCCCTGGGCGCGCGCCCGCCGGCCCCCGTCTTGGCCTTCTTGGGGAACATGGCCGGCGGGTGGTGCCGCCCCCGCCCGCCGCCCTGGCCGAGCTTCCCCGAGAGGCCGATGATGGGCGCCGCCGTCGGCTTGAGGTTGCCCGAGAACCGCTGCGAGGAGGCGTTGTTTGCGTGGCCGCCGGCGCCGGGGTGGTTCTTGAGGAGGCACTTGGGGTTGGTGTTCTCCTTGAGGGAGTCGTCGCGGTCGTACACGCCGCTGAACTCGGACCACGCGATCTCGTCGCCGATGCGCAGGCGCTTGGACTCCGCCGGGTCGCCGACGCGCGAGGCGGCCATGAGAGCAAGGGAAAAGGGAGCGAGAGAGAGAGGCGGACACGAGATTGGAAAGAGAGGAAATCGCTCCGTCTCCGGCGTGCGCGTGGGGGTTTTAAGGAGTTCTTTGGTTGACTCGTTGAGAATTGAGATTGATGTGATTGGGACGGCTGCCAATTTTTCCGTGGGCCTGGTCTATAAACGAGTACTCCTACAATGGGCTCCAACCTTTTTTCCCCCAAGAAAAACAAATAAAAAATGGCGCGGACGCTCAATTCTCACCTTTGACCTTGCTGTGCAGTGAATATGTTTGTACTCCATATATTGCAAAGCCATTGGATATATCACTGTGGAACTCCGGCAGGACATAAGCCATGGTCCACGTTATCTATTCTACTCGCTCCGTTCCAAAATAAATGACGTTTTTAACTTTTGGATATCATGTTTGATCATTTGTTTTATTCAATTTTTTTTGTATAAACCATTGCTAAACTCTATGAGGACATAATTTCATTTTTTTCTCTCTATAAAGTATATATCAAAGATTGTTGCCATCTTCTCTCTCTCTCAATTTATCTTGAGAATATAATTTCATTTTAAAAAGAAATGCCAAAAAGTGTGTTGTTAAACCTAGCTATCTTTTTTTTGTTTGAAAGAACAACAAGAGATTTGCCATATATAATAAGTCTAGCTAGCTTTAGTTGAACTTTTATAATACCATCCTCAGTGCTAAATTATGGGTCGTTTTGGCTTTTGCTATATGCACATATATATATATATATATATATATATATATATATATATATATATATATATATATATATATATATATATATATATCGCGTCTTCAATTATCTTCTTGTACTGTCGTCTGGACAGCTGGACGGTGCTGCTGTCTTCAATAATTGTCCTGGCTACAGTAGTGACACTGTATATTCCTTTTGCGCTGTCCTCTGACAGGCTTATCTTCACGTGTATTTTTTGGAATTTTCTGGGTATGGTCTTCCACGCCCGAATGATTGATGTGCGAACATCAAATCACAAATCACAGGCATGCTTTATATTATTTTCCCACGGCCAAATTGTTGATAATACCTTATCAACATAAGGAATATATTTCTTATATATAGATATTAAATTGAAGCTATATTGATTTTCTTATTAATCAATATCTTCTTCGTTGTCTGGTTCATCTGGTTGCCATATTTCATACCAAGACAACAAATCTCTATATTCTTTTCTTAGTTGGCATTCTGCACCATAGTTGGGCTTGATCAATCTTCCAACTTCTCTTTGCAATATACTATATCTGTTATAGTACTCTCGTAAGAATACTCTTATTATTTTATTTTGGTACATCATATGATATTCAGGAGCAAATTTGGTATTCCCTTCTAATTCTTTTGCTTTACTAAAAATTCTCCAGTTATCATGATTCGTATTCTTGGTAAATAATTCTTCATAATCCTCTATGATTCTCCATGAATTAGGGAATTTGTATTGACCTTTAGTAATATATATATCATGGCATGCTGGTCTTATTGGTCGCATAAATTTTGGAGGATTAGAACAGAATTTAATTTTATATTTTCCTTGAATACAGGCTAATTTCTTGCATGCTTCTTTAATAGCCTTTCCAAGGTCAGATTGAAGAATTTCTTCAAGTGTACCGTAAATATCATGGATTAACCAATGATCTATAATGGTTTGTAAAGGGATATAATCTTCATTGCTTGTTTGTATATTTCTAAAATATTTTAAATTTATGTCAGCCCTGAGTATTATAAATTGTTGATGAGGCTTGACAATAAATTTATCATCAAGATGAAGTAAGGGGAAAATATTTGCATTTACAGTTATTCCTAAATGCCTTTCTTTCCCTTGATATATCTGCATGAAATAATTTTGAATATTTTGAAAGGTTTTGTAATGCCTTTCAGCATATTTCTTCCATATTAACTCTATAATATCTTGAGTAAAATATGACAGAGTTTGATCAGTTTTAAAGCTTAATCTAGGAATAAGGAATTCTTGTGCAATATTATTTATATGCTTGCTTCCTACCTTCTCTAAGCTTACTTCTTCTTCTTTATTTTTCTCATATTTTGTATTTACTACTTCATTTTTCCTATCTTTCTGTGAATTTAAGCATAGTATACATGCTTGTCTTAAACATAGACTACATGTTGCTCTGTCTTCTGGATCTTGATAATATATGCAAAACACACACCTTATGTTAAGATCACTCTTTTTAGATTCCTCTACTTGATCCATCATTTCTATCTTTAATCCAGCTAACTCATCAATTAAATCTAATTCTTCATCACTTGATTCATTTTCTACATCATATTCTATTTCATCTGTCTCTATAATTGAATATATTGACTCATCATCCATTATATCATCATCACATATTAAAATATTTTCATTTACACTATCTATAATTAGAACCTTTTCTTGTTCTTCTTGCTTATTGGAATATCTCTTCTTGTCTTTATTAGGACAAGTTTTACTTAAGTGATCTGGTGAATTACAGATAAAACATCTGCAAGTATTATCATAATTCTTTCTAGGATTATATCTTCTTACATTTCTCTTATGTAAGAAAGGAGCTCTATTATCTGATCTTCGTAAGAAATATCGTTTCTTAGTTCTTACCTTTCCTTTTTCATAATTCTTAGGATACTTATAATATTTCTTATTTCTAGATCTTTCTTCTCCATATGTCAATGGTATTTGAACTATTTTATTACAGAAATTATAATCAGACTGCTTCATTGATCTTTGGGCTTGTATATTTGTGCATATCTTTCTTAACTGTTTAAAAACAAATGTTATAGCCTGAGTTATATTATATTCTTTAGTACCCTCTGTTTCCTTTATATATTCTTCGAATATCATAGAGCCTAATGGGTCTGGTAATTTGTTAAAATATTTTTCAACAATTCCTTTATTATAACCTTGTTTAGCAGTTGTGGCATTGTACAAATAATGCTGAGAAAATTCTTTTATTCTTTTCCAATTTGTTAATGATAATTTTTCTAATTCTTTTAATCTTTCATTTTGTAAGACAGTATATCCTATTTCAGGATCTTCACCTATTACAATGCTTGATATAATATTTGCAAAATTATATGGGTTATTGCCAGCTCTTTTTAATTGCGCATAATAAGTAGGAAAAGATTCTACCCATTGTTCCCATAAAACTTTAACTGATTCTCCTAGAAATGTCTCTAAATATGTAATCATATCTTCTACTTTGTTTCCATTATTATGTTGATTTTGTATATATTTTTGTACTATCAACCCTTTCCATATGCTGATTATATTTGGCCAATCTATAGGATCATGTGATGCTAAATTTAATATAGCACCATCACTTTTATAATTCTGAAATTGAACTTTCTTTTCAAATTCTCTTCTTTTTGAACCCATATGTGTATATTGTCCAGGTATATAACTATATGAAGAATCTTCTTTCACTGGTGGCCATGTTCCTGGATTTCTAGTTGGCCTTTCTATTCCTTCTTCAACCTTTATTTCTGGACCTCGTTTTCTTTTTGATGAACTTGGATCTATTTCCATTGCTTCTATAGCATTATCTTTTCTATGTATCTCTACATACTCTAATGATTTCATATAATTTACCGAATTATTATTACTTATTTCAATTATATCCTCGTCTTCTTCCTCATAGCTTTCTTGTAGGATCTTATTATTAATTTCCCATTGCTCTTCTTCACTTATATCATCATCTATATTGTCTACTATTTTAATTTTACTATTCTCTACTTCTTTTTGAGCCTTGTTATCTTTATCTTCTATCCTTTTTGACTCGACATTATTTTTCTTTATTGGAACACTAATTTTTTTGCTATTTAACTCTCTTTCTTGCTTAATATTATTAAGTCTATATATTTGTCTTCTAAAATAGATTTCCTTTTCTCTTATAGCATTCCATTCACATATCATAGAGTTTTTATATTCATCCTGGATTTTACTTAACTTAATTTCATAATGTTTTATTTCATTGTCTATATCCACAAATTCACATATACTATTTCTTCTATTTTCTTCTAACTTTACTTCTGAACTAGATGTTTCTAAATCATCTAAGCTTCTTTCTTCATATCCTACAAACCTAATACTAGTTGGTCCTTTTTTATTTTCGTAACTTATATAATCTTTAGGTTGCTTTAAAACCTTTGGTTCTATTAAAGCACTTATATTCCATTCTTCACCTGCCCTTTCTTCAGAACTAATCTTTAGAGGACTCATAAATTTTATCCCTTTAGATTGCATGCTTTCTATCACATTATTCACATTTATCTTATATTTGGTTCCACTTCTATTAGTTAATCTACCTAGAAATTCTATGCTTACTAATAGATTAGTCCCTTTAAAGTCTTCATAACCTTTGGTTTGGAATCCAAAAGCCATCTTCTCTATAAATTCTTTTACTGGCATTAATAAATCTGGAGCTATATATGTTATTAACATGTTTTCATTCATATCTCCTTCTAAAAATCCTAATGCTGCTTTATTTATTGAATCCCATCTTTTATCTAACAAAGTTGTTAAGACCTTTGTTCCTAATTTCTTTCTTGTCATACCTTTAATTCCTATGATATACATTCCTTGATGTATATATTTATACCCACAATATTTCAATTCATTTTCAATTTGTTTATTAACTATTCTTAACTGAACAGGTTCAGTTAATACACTTAATTCTACTTCTCTAGATATTCTGTATAATCCATTTTTATTTTCAAACCAACTCATTTGATATATTTATTGAGGTCTTATTTTTCTTAAGGTATCTTTCTGATATCTTTCAAGATCTCTTTCTACATCTATCATTTCTTCCAAGATTTCAATATCATCACAACCTCCTTTTATTCTGTCTATAAGGCCTAAAGGTCTTACCTCTCTATTCACTAGTTGGAGTGACTTGTCTCTTCTAGAGAGACTTTCAGATACTGCCATTTTTCTGAATTTAGTGATCTATTAACTTCAACTACTCCCGTAGATGATAACACAATTTCTTTACTATTCTCAGTAATATTAATATGCTCAAGTTTCTTATACAAATAAGATATATCCTTTTTAATATAATCACTATTTTGACTAATTCTTTCTAAAGAACCTTTACTTTCTTCCAAAGCTCGTAGAGCCAGTTCTAACTTATTATTGGTAGCTGAATATAACTCTATTAACTGCTTATGCTCTTTTTGCAGACTTTCAAATTTTAATTCTAGATCGTCTTGTCTTTTACCCCAAGATATATAAAAATTATGTATTAAGTCAACTAATAAATTTATTTGCCCGTGTGAAGTATGCCAAGTATGATCTTCAGAGCTATTTATTCTGCACTTAATATTTATATTTTCTTTAGTTTTAACAGTCTTTCCTGTATTAACTTCTAAATTTAAATAATGTAACTTTTCAATTTTCAATAATTCTAGTATATCCCTTAAATTCAAATTTTATTAACCAGGCTCCGATAGCACTGTACTAAAGCACTGGTATACAAAAAGATTCAGATTCGAATTCAAATTCAAATTTAAAATTCACGAGTTACTATTCACGTCACTATTCAAATTCAGCGGTCACTGTTCAAATTCGTGGCACTATTCAAAATACTGGGTACTATTCAAATTCGGGAATATGAACAGCGCACCCAGGAGTGACTCAGGCAAGCGCCCAAACTCCTCACTATGCAAGCACTATGCGCCTTTAGAATATTCTATTATTCACTTACTATTCGAGCACTATGCGCCTTTGGAATTATATGAATATTTTAATATTCACTCAGCCGACGGATGCAGAATGTATTAAAATATATTAAACTCACTATTCGACGAGAGCGACTCGCGTGATTATTATCTATGTGATTAGTGAATATGCGGATTATGCGTGCGTGATTCACAGGATCTTTGCAGGCTGGCGAGACCAAAGATTCAGCCGGTCGTGAGACTTTTGCTTGTGTCAGTCCTACTCGGTACTCACCGTATGCGTCACTAGCTCGCTTCAGAACCGGGCTAACCAGCTCTTCTCCCTCGCTATCCCCAGCCACGAACACACAGGACTCAGGCCCTATCGTCTCCCCAGGCAGTTCCACCCGAAGGGAACACTTCTCTGCGCAAACAAGGTTCTCTACAAACGCCTCTACCAGGGCTAACACGAGAACGACACACGCAGAGGTTTCTCCTCTAGGGTCCCTAGCATAGAGACATCGCCCCATATGAACGAGCTTAAAAGAAAACATGGATTAAAACAGGAAAGCTTAATTCATTTCCACAGAGCAAGCTTACATACGGCTTTCCCTTTCGGGAAACCCCAAGCACTTACCACAAACCTTAGGGATTACCTTACAAGCGCAGGAAGATCACGGGGACTTCCTTTATTCTCTAATTTACAACACTGGTGGAGTAGTACTAAGTAGGTGGCTAATTACAGGCGGTGGTGGATGAGCTCAGAGAGTCTCTGAGATCATGTCTTCATGGTGGAGTGGATGTGTTCTCCTGATGTGGTGGTGTGGTGCTGCGATGCGTCTTTGGATGTGTGCTCGGATGCTCGATGATGAATGCAGGCGTCGGGCTTCTGCTTTTAAAGAGCGGAGGGAGCCTTCTGGAGTGTCCTTCGAGTTTATCTTCTGGCGTCCTTCGAGCTCATCGCCTTCGCGCTTATCCTTTGGCTTGCTTCGAGTCGAAGTCTTCTGCCTTCTGGAGGATAAGGATGCTGCGTCTTCAATTATCTTCTTGTACTGTCGCCTGGACAGCTGGACGGTGCTGCTGTCTTCAATAATTGTCCTAGCTACAGTAGTGACACTGTATATTTCTTTTGCGCTGTCCTCTGACAGGCTTATCTTCACGTGTATTTTTTGGAATTTTCTGGGTATGGTCTTCCACGCCCGAATGATTGATGTGCGAACATCAAATCACAAATCACAGGCATGCTTATATTATCTTCCCACGGCCAAATTGTTGATAAAACCTTATCAACATAAGGAATGACTATTCTTGTCTATATATATTGAATTGAAGCTATATTGACTTTATCTAATATTCTGGCTGTTGCCCATGACCTCGGATGTCCAACATGTGATCATCCAACATGTCATCATTATTATTATTATCATCCTCGGATATTTGTATTTTTGACTCATAGTCTTTCTTTATATATTCTTCATAATCTCTCTTTATATTTTTCTTCATAATCTTGATTTATATCTTCAAACTTCCCATTTATTTCATGTCTTACTTCCTGCAAGACTTCTTCCATTATATTTTTCTTTAACTGAGGAATTATTGATTCTAGCTTTTCTTTTACCTTTTTCTCAATAATTTCATTATTTAGCAATTCTGTCTCTTTTTTACAGCATCTTTATATGTGGGTATTCTTAAAGATCCTTCTTCTCTAATATTTACTCCTGGTAAATTTATTTTCACATCTTTTGCCCTTTTATATTTTTGAATATAATCTTTTGCTTCCGGTTCTATGAAATAATTTACTCCCAAAATACTTCTTGCATATGAAAGAGCTTGATCAATATCTGTATATTTTTTTCATAATACTCCTCCATCATTCTCTCTTTCTACTTGTTGGGCTATAACTGATTCAAATGTTATATATATTCCTGGTGTTTTTCCTCTATATATAACATATATGGGCTTTTTCTCCATATTTCCAGATAGCTCTTTTGGCTGCAACTTCCCATTGATCATATGAAAATATTCAGCTAGGCTATTTAATATTGATAGCATATATCCTCTGTCTTCTCTTTTATTATTGTATTGGAACCAGAAATTGTCTAAGATGCATTCTTGTATTTCATCTAGAGCAATATGATCTCGAGGCTTAAATTTAAATGTATTTGGTGGGAATATTCTTAGCTTATTATCAGTTCCAAAACTGAAATATTCACCTCCGATAGGACTTGCTCCTTTCTTCATTCCTGCAAAATAGAGGATCGTGAAAATATATCAGGTAAGGTATTATCTTTACCTTTTATATGTTCAAATATTACTTTATAACCGTTTCCAGTAATAATATCTTCAAATAGAACCCATCTCCTAGTTGAGCTTTTCTTACTATTAACTTTATTATAATACTTGCATATGGCTTCACAATCTGTCCTTACTGTAAACTCTTTGAATCCTAGATATAATCTGAAAGCATTTATTGCATTGATAACAGCCAAGATTTCTCTATCTGTATTATTTATTGCTTTTAACTTATATTTACCTGAAGCATATCTACATATTTTTTCTTCTAACTTTGATGAGTATTTATGCGGCTTTTGTTTAAGTATTGCACCCCATCCTAATTCTGATGCATCTGTCTCTATAATAAAGTAATTATCATCTAAAGGTAAATCTAAAGGTTTTAGCTCTTTAACTCTATCCTTTATAATTCTTACTAATTTTATATCTTCAGAGTTAAAATGCCTTTGCCTGTTTTTTCTTAACTTTGCATATAACGGACCAGCTAGCTTTGCTAAATTCTCAATATAGTTTCTAGCATAATTCACTATTCCTAAGAATTGTTGTAGAGTCTTTTTATCATTCATGACATCAGGAAATTGTAAAATTTTCTTTGCAATATGATCTTGTAAATGAATTTTTCCGTCTCCAATTTCATGACCTAGAAAATTTATCTTTTCTTTGCATATTTCCATTTTTCTTTTAGAAAGTATCAACCCATATTGTTCTACCTTTCTAAACAATGTTTCTAAATGAGCTATATGCTCCTTATAGGATTTTGAAAAGATCAAAAGATCATCAATATAGACCAATATGAATTCTTGATTTTCATTAAAGATATTTTGCATTTTTCTTTGAAATAAAGCAGGGGCATTTTTTAATCCTAGTGGCATTACTAGCCATTCAAAATGACCTTGAGGGCATGTGAAAGCCGTCCATTCTATTGATTCTTCTGCCATTTTTACTTGCCAAAACCCAGCTTTTAAATCAAATTTTGAGAAATATTTACATCCTTGTATCCTATTTATCCATTCTTGCTTATTTGGAATATTATATCCATCTTCTATAGTATTATCATTTAGTCGTTTATAATTAATAACCATTCTTGATTTTTCTCTAGCTATTTCAGCATGATTTCTAACTATAAATGCTGCTGATCTATGAGGACTTCGGCTTTCTCTTATTGCTCCTAATTTTAGTAGTTCTTCTATATGCATTTTAAATTCTTCTATGTCTTTAGGTGTTGTTTCTATAGGACTAGTCTTAACTATATAGTTTGGGTTTATTATATTAATTCTACAAACTATACCATTCTTATCCCAATGCTTCATTGGTATTTCTCCAATTATTTGAATATCTTCTAATCATTGTACTATTTTATCTATGTCTTTTCTAGATTTTATATCTCTATACCAATTTGGTGCTAGTGATTGCAAACTGATGCATTCTATACTTGAATTTGTTATATGAAATATTTCTATATTTTCGCCTAACTCTTCATCTCTATAATTTTCAGATTTTTTAATTTCTAAATTAGAATTTATAGATTTACGTATCTCTGTCATATATGGAATGTTATCTTGATGAGGAATGAATGTAATTCCTTGTTCATGTATGATCGTTGTTTGTACTGAATATTGTAAAAATCTTAATCCTAATAACATATCAACATTTATCATAGATAGATCTCTTATTGTAATTTCGTCTATTATGTATTTTGTATTATTTATTTGTATTTCAACATTATAAGCTAATTGATTATGAGGCCTTTTTATTCCAGACATATCAGTAGATATTTCTGCTTTATCTTGGTATATTGTATGAATTATTTCTGGACATCTTGCAAAATATTTATCATGTATAATATTCTTAGTACAACCAGTATCTACTAATGCTAATATTTTATAAGTGACTGTATGTAAGGTCCTAGATGGCTAGAGGGGGGGTGAATAGCCTATTAAAAAATTCTACAAGAACCACTAAGCAAACTTGTTAGAATAACAAACGGCGTAAAGCGAGTTTTGCTTAGCCAAAGGTTGTGATGCAAGCCTCCTATCCACAAGTCTAGTAGATTAAGATCTCTAGTTCACACAAGAGCTATGTCACTAACTTACACTAGTGAACAAGCTAACACTACTAGCAAAGCTACTACTAGAGCTAAACAAGATAAACTAGTGAATGTAAATGCAAGAGAGAGGATTGTGATTGTTATACCGACGGTGAAGTGAAGATGTTGCCAATCACCAAGATGATATACAATCAATCAATATTGACAACAACACAAAATGAAGACCAATCACCGGGAGACAAGAGACACAATATTTGTTCACCCGGTGTTCACTTGTGCACCGACAAGCTACGTCACCGGTTGTGTCGACCAACACTTAGATGGTTCCTCGGTGTGACCCTCAAGTCACTTGCCCCTCAAGGCACGCCCCGCAAGGCACCGCAAGACACCACTCTCAAGTGAGGTAACTCAATGACACGCGGATTCCACTAGAGTTGCTTTTGGCGTCCCGCCGAGGAAAGCACAATAACCTCTTACAAACAACCGGAGGTGGCCAAGAACAATCACCTTCTCTTGCCAACGCCTCCAACAATCTCCAAGCCGGCTAGGAGCGGTACTCTCCAAGAGTAACAAGAAATCCACCGGCTAAACCACCCACAAGTGCCACTAGATGCCCTCAAGCTATGCAATGCACTTTGGGATCACTCAATCTCACTTTTGATTTGCAATCAAGCAAGGGAGATGAGTGGGAGGAGTTGCTTTAGCTCAAAGGATGCACAAGTATGTTAGAAATGCCAAGAGACCTCCCAAAGGGCCGGCCAACAAGTATTTATAAGCATCCCATCCAAATAGAGCCGTTACGACCCACTTGTCCGTTTTTCCGCGGGACCACCGGACGCGCCGGTCGTAACTGACCGGACGCGCTCAACCGCGTCCGGTGCCCCAGCGATTTCAAATTCGTCCGTTAGAACCTCCAACGGTCACTGCGCGCCAACGGTCAAACGAGCGACCGGACGCGCTGCTGCGAACCACCGGACGCGCCGGTGCGCACAGCACCCGCGCCCGCGAAGACATCACCGGACGCGCTCCTCGCAACCACCAGACGCCACAGTACCCGCGTCCGGTGCGAGTCCAGTAAGCTCCCTGGACCACCGGACGCGTCCGATGGTGAGGGACCGGACGCGGACCGCGTCCGACGTCCTCGGTTCCCTCAGGGCGCAAGACCGAACGCGCCGGTCCCGTGGGTCACCGGACGCGCCGGTGTCAAACCCTACCCCGCGCGCCTGACGCCCGCGCTGCACTGACCGGACGCGCCGGTCGAAACTGACCGCGTCCGGTGCAGCGTCCGGTGCAGCGTCCGGTCACTTCTGTGACCGCGTTCGCCTCCGTTTCTTTTCCGACTTCCGGCGTAGTGGAAAATAGGCATTTCATTTCCCTGAAATCGCCTGAATCCCGCGCTCGCACGCTCGGCGGGAGAGAGAAAGGAACCAAACCCCTCTCTACCCGCAAACCACAGCGCGACCAACGCCACCTTTGCAAATGTGCCAACACCATCAAGTGTACATCTCCATGTGCTTCGAAGCCTCGACTTGCCCTTCACCTTCACAACCGGTCCATCGAGCCAAGCCTCATCTTGGTCTTCACCATCTTGGTCATATGAGTCAATGTCATGTCTCATATTCAATGACCACCTTTATCTAAATCATCCACTTAGATACAAAGGTTAGTCCTAGGTTTCATCAATTAGCCAAAACCAAACTAGGGACTTTCACTGTAGGAGTTAAATTTAATTTTATAGGTATTCTTATTCCTACTATCTCTTTAAATGGTAGTTTAACTATATATTTGCTCCCAAAGCTTATTATGGCATCTTTTAATTGTATTGTCTTATCATTTTTTCTGGTGGTTATTGCTTGATCTCTTAGTTCAGTATTTCCATTAACATTTTCTACGGCCTTACTTTCTTCATTAAGTTCTATCTTAATTCTTAGCTCTTCTAGTTCTGCTTCTAAGTTATTTATTCTATTTTCTAAATTTCTAACTCTACTTGCTAATATTTTATCATCTGGTTCTAACTCTACCTCTCGTCTCCATTTCTGATTATTTTCTTTTAAGCATGAAATACAAGGTTGCTTTAAGCATTTACTACATGTAAATCTATTTTCTTGACTAGTGTAGTATATACAGAAAATACATTTTATATTATAATCACCTCTTCCTTTTATCCAGTCATGCTTACAGCTTTCTTGATCCATTAATTCAATTTTTTGCTTCTGCTTGACTATTAATATTATTATTAGTGATTATATCTATACCTTCCATAGCATTATCTAGATTACATAGTTCTTCATTACCTAAGGAATTTATGAAATCAATATAACTTTGAGCATTATCTTCTTCTTCTTCTTCATAACTTTCTAATAAAAACTGTTGACTACTTTCAAATTGCTCTTCTTCTTCTATGATATATTCAGTATTATTACTTTGCACCACTTCTTCATTTGTAGTACAATCTAAGCTATTATTCTGCACAACTTCTTCAATATTATTATTCTTTTCTTCCTTCTTATTTACCTTAGCTTCCTGTTCCTTTATCACAACAGGTGCTTCCACATATTTATTTTCTAGCTTTCTTTCCTCTTGATATTATTAAGATAATATATTTTTCGTATAAAATAAATTTCTTTATCTCTAATAGCATTCCATTCACATATCATAGAATTTTTATATTCATCACGAACTTTGCTTAACTTTTGTTCATAATATTTTATTTCATTGTCTAAATCTAAATTATCCATTATCAACAATTCGAGTATATCACTTAAATTCAAATTTTATTAACCAGGCTCCGATACCACTGTTACTAAAACACTGGTATACAAAAAGATTCAGATTCGAATTCAAATTTAAAATTCACGAGTTACTATTCACGTCACTATTCAAATTCAGCGGTCACTATTCAAATTTGTGGCACTATTCAAAATACTGGGTACTATTCAAATTCGGGAATATGAACAGCGCACCCAGGAGTGACTCAGGCAAGCGCCCAAACTCCTCACTATGCAAGCACTATGCGCCTTTAGAATATTCTATTATTCACTTATTATTTGAGCACTATGCGCCTTTGGAATTATATGAATATTTTAATATTCACTCAGCCGACGGATGCAGAATGTATTAAAATATATTAAACTCACTATTCGACGAGAGCGACTCGCGTGATTATTATCTACGTGATTAGTGAATATGCGGATTATGCGTGCGTGATTCACAGGATCTTTGCAGGCTGGCGAGACCAAAGATTCAGCCGGTCGTGAGACTTTTGCTTGTGTCAGTCCTACTCGGTACTCACCGTATGCGTCACTAGCTCGCTTCAGAACCGGGCTAACCAGCTCTTCTCCCTCGCTATCCCCAGCCACGAACACACAGGACTCAGGCCCTATCGTCTCCCCAGGCAGTTCCACCCGAAGGGAACACTTCTCTGCGCAAACAAGGTTCTCTACAAACGCCTCTACCAGGGCTAACACGAGAACGACACACGCAGAGGTTTCTCCTCTAGGGTCCCTAGCATAGAGACATCGCCCCATATGAACGAGCTTAAAGGAAAACAGGGATTAAAACAGGAAAGCTTAATTCATTTCCACAGAGCAAGCTTACATACGGCTTTCCCTTTCGGGAAACCCCAAGCACTTACCACAAACCTTAGGGATTACCTTACAAGCGCAGGAAGATCACGGAGACTTCCTTTATTCTCTAATTTACAACACTGGTGGAGTAGTACTAAGTAGGTGGCTAATTACAGGCGGTGGTGGATGAGCTCAGAGAGTCTCTGAGATCATGTCTTCATGGTGGAGTGGATGTGTTCTCCTGATGTGGTGGTGTGGTGCTGCGATGCGTCTTCGGATGTGTGCTCGGATGCTCGATGATGAATGCAGGCGTCGGGCTTCTGCTTTTAAAGAGCGGAGGGAGCCTTCTGGAGTGTCCTTCGAGTTTATCTTCTGGCGTCCTTCGAGCTCATCGCCTTCGCGCTTATCCTCTGGCTTGCTTCGAGTCGAAGTCTTCTGCCTTCTGGAGGATAAGGATGCTGCGTCTTCAATTATCTTCTTGTACTGTCGCCTGGACAGCTGGACGGTGCTGCTGTCCTCAATAATTGTCCTGGCTACAGTAGTGATACTGTATATTCCTTTTGCGCTGTCCTCTGACAGGCTTATCTTCATGTGTATTTTTTGGAATTTTCTGGGTAAGGTCAAATTTAAAATTCACGAGTTACTATTCACGTCACTATTCAAATTCATCGGTCACTATTCAAATTTGTGGCACTATTCAAAATACCGGGTACTATTTAAATTCGGGAATATGAACAGCGCACCCAGGAGTGACTCAGGCAAGCGCCCAAACTCCTCACTATGCAAGCACTATGCGCCTTTAGAATATTCTATTATTCACTTACTATTCGAGCACTATGCGCCTTTGGAATTATATGAATATTTTAATATTCACTCAGCCGACGGATGCAGAATGTATTAAAATATATTAAACTCACTATTCGACGAGAGCGACTCGCGTGATTATTATCTACGTGATTAGTGAATATACGGATTATGCGTGCGTGATTCACAGGATCTTTGCAGGCTGGCGAGACCAAAGATTCAGCCGGTCGTGAGACTTTTGCTTGTGTCAGTCCTACTCGGTACTCACCGTATGCGTTACTAGCTCGCTTCAGAACCGGGCTAACAAGCTCTTCTCCCTCGCTATCCCCAGCCACGAACACACAGGACTCAGGCCCTATCGTCTCCCCAGGCAGTTCCACCCGAAGGGAACACTTCTCTGCGCAAACAAGGTTCTCTACAAACGCCGCTACCAGGGCTAACACGAGAACGACACACGCAGAGGTTTCTCCTCTAGGGTCCCTAGCATAGAGACATCGCCCCATATGAACGAGCCTAAAGGAAAACAGGGATTAAAACAGGAAAGCTTAATTCATTGCCCCGGGATGATGAGCCAACATATGGCAGCATCTAAATCGGAATATAGATCCATCGGAGTAAAACATACTCCTTATATATATATATATATATATATATATATATATATATATATATATATATATATATATATACACACACACACACAATATGTCTAGATATCTAATAAAAAGTTGTATATTTAAAAAGTTAAAACGAACTATAAATTGAAGTGGAAGGAGTATGTTTTACTCCGATGGATCTATATTCCGATTTAGATGCTACCATACGTTGGCTCATCATCCCGGGGCAATGGCGATAGTGATTGGCTCCATCCATGCCGTGACGGCAAATGTACGGCATGTCTGTATGTCTTCCATAGGAAACTATGAACCAAAACTTTTTTGACGCGTTCCATTCCCTTTGTCTTTGGCCATCGTTACCACACTAGGATCGTTCGAAGGTCACTTATGCTTGGTCCCCAGGGAGGCGGTGAGGGCGTGCATGGTGCCACTACAGATGGTGGACTAGCTAGACTAGAGCATGGCGCTTTCTCGAAGAATTAGCGAGAGCACACTACACTACGGGCGCGCACTTGCATTGGATGGTTGATCCTGGTAGTAGGATCCGATCCGTCCACTACGTACAAAAGTAGTATATATGCAACGAGTAAGCCTATTTACTACTACTACTACTATTAGGGTAGATCATCGTAGATCTCCACCTTGCAAGGAATTGGTAAAGAAAAAGCAGAGCACTAGTATTATCATTCTAGGCCTCGTTTAGTTCACGGAAGAGAAGAGAAAAATAATGTATCAGAATTTCTGTAGTATTTCGTTTGTATTTGGTAAAAATTATTCAAATTTTGACTAACTAGGCTTAAAATGTTCGTCTCGCAAAGTACAACAAAACTGTGCAATTAGTTTTTAATTTCATCAACATTTAGTACTCCATATATTTACCGATATTTTGATGTGACGAGGAATCTTCTTTTTTATAGTAAAATTTAGGGGAAAACTGGAGGAACCAAACAAGGTCCTAGATTTCTAGCTAGCTCTCTTGACTCTTGCGGCTTGTGGAATGTGGACTGCTGCGACCCAGCAAGTTCACAAAGTGGCCTGTGGGCCAGGCGTACGTACGTACGCACGGAAGAAGAGTCAGAGGGGTAGCTGGGGTTTGGTGTTAGCGCTGAATGAACTGCCTTGAGATTAACGACAGACTTTTAATTATCTTATCTAATTACAAAAGAAAAATTCAAATCGGTGAGCTGCTACTAGTAGTAGTACTGCCGCCTAGTGGGCCTGCTGGGGGTGCAGGCGTGCAGCAGCCGTTTCCGTTCGCCGTTTGGAGCGACCGTAGGCGCCAGCCAGCCAGCACTCACACTGAGGGCTCCTTTAGTTCTCGAAATATTTTACGAAATGCTATCGTAGCATTTTTTTTTTGTTGTTATTTGATAATTAGTGTTCAATAATTGCTTAATTAGGCTTAAAAGATTCGTCTTGTCCATTTCGTCTAAACTGTGTAATTAGTTTTATTTTTTATCTATATTTAATGCTCCATGCATGTGTTTAAAGATTCGATGTGACGAGAAATCTACGAGAAATCTACTATTTTTTTGTAAAATATTTTGGAACTAAAAGAGGCCTGAATTAGCCGTGGTTTGAGGGCACCTTTTGACCACCTTGGACTGACCGGGGTAGTGAGATTGCGATACTGCTGCCTCTTCACATGTTTCTGTTCAGCCAGGAGCCGCTACTACCTGCTACGGCCACGGTCGCTTCCCCTGCACTGCAATGTCTCAGTCCCTGGCTGCACTGACTGAACAGGAACATGTGAAGATCGTCCGTCTCCAGCAGGTACAGCTTGACAGCCACAGCCACAGCCACAGCTGACCGAGGCCTGGTTTAGATGAAAAAAATTTAGAATTTGGCTACCGTAGCACTTTTATTTATATTTGGCAATTAGTGTCCAATCATGAACTAATTTGACTTAAAAGATTCGTCTCGTGATTTATAATCAAACTGTATAATTAGTTATTTTTTTATCTATATTTAATGTTCTATACATGTGTTCAGCCTGGAGTACCAGATTTTGGACAATGACATTGTCAAATCTTCCAGACGCGCCGGTCCGTTTTTCCAAATAGAGCCGTTACGACCCACTTGTCCGTTTTTCCGCGGGACCACCGGACGCGCCGGTCGTAACTGACCGGACGCGCTCAACCGCGTCCGGTGCCCCAGCGATTTCAAATTCGTCCGTTAGAACCTCCAACGGTCACTGCGCGCCAACGGTCAAACGAGCGACCGGACGCGCTGCTGCGAACCACCGGACGCGCCGGTGCGCACAGCACCCGCGCCCGCGAAGACATCACCGGACGCGCTCCTCGCAACCACCGGACGCCACAGTACCCGCGTCCGGTGCGAGTCCAGTAAGCTCCCTGGACCACCGGACGCGTCCGATGGTGAGGGACCGGACGCGGACCGCGTCCGACGTCCTCGGTTCCCTCAGGGCGCAAGACCGGACGCGCCGGTCCCGTGGGTCACCGGACGCGCCGGTGTCAAACCCTACCCCGCGCGCCTGACGCCCGCGCTGCACTGACCGGACGCGCCGGTCGAAACTGACCGCGTCCGGTGCAGCGTCCGGTGCAGCGTCCGGTCACTTCTGTGACCGCGTTCGCCTCCGTTTCTTTTCCGACTTCCGGCGTAGTGGAAAATAGGCATTTCATTTCCCTGAAATCGCCTGAATCCCGCGCTCGCACGCTCGGCGGGAGAGAGAAAGGAACCAAACCCCTCTCTACCCGCAAACCACAGCGCGACCAACGCCACCTTTGCAAATGTGCCAACACCATCAAGTGTACATCTCCATGTGCTTGTGTGTTAGCATTTTCTCAATCATTTTCAAAGGTTTTCCCGTTAGCTCACTAGGCCCTACATGCAATGCACTTCATGAATTCACCTAGTGGCACCCATGCGTCGAATAACCGATAAGATTTCCCCTCTTAATAGTTCGGCTATCGATCCTAAACCACTCACACCCTCTATGGTGTCTTGAGTGTAAAACAAAATGGCCCTATGGTTATACCTTTGCATTGAGCCCATTTTGTTTCTCCAAATGATATGATCCACTTCATATCATCACATGACCATCTCGATCCATCGACCTTGACTTCACTTGCTCTTCACCGTTGTATCGGTCCGTCGGCGCCAAGTCTTGCTCAACCTTCACCATCGCATGGTCCTTCGCTTCGAAGCCTCGACTTGCCCTTCACCTTCACAACCGGTCCATCGAGCCAAGCCTCATCTTGGTCTTCACCATCTTGGTCATATGAGTCAATGTCATGTCTCATATTCAATGACCACCTTTATCTAAATCATCCACTTAGATACAAAGGTTAGTCCTAGGTTTCATCAATTAGCCAAAACCAAACTAGGGACTTTCAATCTCCCCTTTTTGGTAATTGATGACAACCCTCTCAAAGATGATTTTGATAAAAAAAAGTTTTGAACTTGTCATACTTGTCCAATCATTTTGCTCATAAGTAAAGTTTGGACAATTATCACAAGCTCGGTTTTGGTAGCATTAGCTCCCCCTACATATGTGCATAGAGTTTGGATTGAAAGCTTTGCACATATGCATGGATAGAAGTGTTGGGAGAGTAATTCTACCAAAATGATGCTAAGGTGTAAGAAATGGACCTTTGAAGCGTGATACCAATCGGAGTTGCCTTTTACACCATCCTTAGCATCATGAAGTAACTAGACATCCATCAAAACTCAAGAACCCCGTGAGATCAACATTATATGTAAAGGTTCTTGGACCACTTGTAAAAACTTTAAGCAAGTCTAGATACCACATGTAAAAACTATTCCTATGCATGTTAGTAGATCATTTCATCATCCAAGTTCTATACTAGCATTGCACCACACAAACATGTATATTGAATCTAAATACATGTGCAATGAGCAAGTCATATGAAAATGCACAAACAAATGCAACAACTTTGTTTATGAGCTTGCTCCCCCTACTTGTGTGCATCAAAAATTTTATTACCCCTTTATCATGTTGAATCATCTTTTTCTCTCCCCCTTTGTCAACAACTTACCCAAAAATGGGATCAAATTGTGGAGAGAAGAAAAATGTTCGATGGAGTAGGTTAAAATTCATCAATTTTGGTTCAACCTAGAACACTTGCCAAAGATATTTAATTCGATTTGAACCAAAGACAAGCTTCTTCACACCTCCTAATAAGGGTTATCTTGCCTATGTTGAATTAAACACTTATAGCAAATCTTCTAGATTCAATACTAGGTTTGTAAGCTCACAAACATGTCATATGCCACCACTAGATCAAATCAAACATAGAGGCAATAGTGGTAACATATATCCATCAAATTCATTTAATTTAACATGAATGCTCATGCATACCACTTATTATGTCTACATGCTCTAGCAAGTCCTTAGCATAGGATGAATGACATGTCAATCAACTTTACCTTGCAATGTCGAAGGAGAGGCATGTCAATAAGTGAGTGGGGTGCATTCAACTCATGTTTGAGAAATCAAGAATGTTCAATTCATTCCTTAGCTTGCAAAACCTCTTTTCATCAAGTGGCTTAGTGAGAATATCGGCAAGTTGATCATCGGTGCCAACACTCTCAACGGCAATATCTCCCTTTTGTTGATGATCTCTAATGAAATGATGCCTTATGTCAATATGCTTTGTTCTTCCATGTTGAACCGGGTTTTGTATCATCTTGATTGCACTCTCATTATCACATAGCAATGGCACATTCTTGAAGTTGAGGCCATAATCCTTCAAAGTTGATTTCATCCATAGCAATTGCGCACAACAACTCCCCGCACTCACATATTCGGCTTCGGCGGTAGAGATTGCCACACTATTTTGTTTCTTTGAGGACCATGACACAAGTGATCTTCCAAGTAATTGACATGTGCCACTTGTGCTCTTTCTATTGATCTTGCAACCCCCATAGTCGGAGTCCGAATATCCAATCAATTCAAACTTTGACCCCTTGGGATACCATAGTCCAACATCTCTTGTTTGCTTCAAGTACCTCAATATTCTCTTTGCGGCCGTGAGATGACTCTCTCTAGGTGAGGCTTGATATCTAGCACACATGCAAACACTAAACATGACATCCGGCCTTGATGCGGTGACATAGAGTAGACTTCCAATCAAAGACCGATATTCCTTTTGATTCACCATTTTGCCATCAAGATCACTATCCAAACTTCCATTTGTACCCATTGGAGTTGAAATTGGCTTTGCATCTTGCATTCCAAACTTTTTTAACATGTCCCTTATATATTTCCCTTGACTCACAAATGTCCCATTCTTCAATTGCTTTACTTGGAGACCAAGGAAGTAGCTAAGTTCACCAATCATAGACATTTCAAACTCTTTGGCCATCATAGCACCAAATTCTTCACAATAAGCTTGATTGGTTGATCCAAAGATGATGTCATCAACATATATTTGCACTATGAATAGATCATTTCCAATCTTCTTGGTGAAAAGAGTTGTATCAACCTTGCCCATCTTGAATCCCTTAGAGAGAAGGAAATCCCTTAGCCTCTCATACCATGCTCTAGGTGCTTGCTTTAAGCCATATAAAGCCTTCTTTAACTTGTACACATGGTTGGGTTTCTTGTCATCTTCAAATCCGGGAGGTTGCTCAACGAAGACTAACTCATTGATGATCCCATTGAGAAATGCACTTTTGACATCCATTTGATATAGTTTGATGTTGTGTGCACAAGCATAAGCCAATAGAATCCTTATTGCCTCCAATCTTGCCACGGGAGCATATGTTTCATCATAGTCAAGACCTTCAACTTAAGTGTAACCTTGAGCAACTAGCCTTGCTTTGTTTCTCACTACAATGCCATCTTGATCTTGCTTGTTTTTGAATACCCACTTGGTTCCAATCACATTGTAGTCATTTGGCCTTTCTACCAACTCCCAAACATCATTTCTTGTGAAATTATTAAGCTCTTCTTGCATAGCTATGATCCAATCGGCATCCCTTAAAGCTTCTTCTATCTTCTTTGGTTCTATGGTTGACACAAATGATGCATGCTCACAAAACATAGCCAATCTTGATCTTGTTTGCACACCACTTCTAATATCACCAATAACACTATCAATGGGGTGATCTCTTGCAACATGTTATGGTTGGAGTACTTGCACTTGATTGCTTGAGCTTGGTTGATCACTTGATGTATCTTGATGAGAAGAACTAGCACCTTGATCTTGCATTTGAGAGTCACTAACTAGCTTGAATGGTGAATTGAGCACTTGATCTTTATCATCATCTTGAATATCAATTACTTGTTTTGCTCTAATGTCTCCAATGTCCATGTTCTTCATTGCTTCCACTAATAGAGTTCCACCAATATCATCTAGATTTTCTTCTTCATCTTGTGACCCATTGGTTTCATCAAATTGCACATCATGGACTTCTTCTAGAATGCCACTTGAATTGTTCCAAACTCTATAAGCTTTGCTTGTAGTTGAATAACCAAGTAGGAATCCCTCATCACATCTCTTGTCAAACTTTCCCAATCTAGTGTCTTTCTTCAAGATATAGCATTTGCAACTAAATACCCTAAAGTAAGAAATATTGGGCTTTCTTCCATGAAGTAGCTCATATGGGGTCTTCTCTAGCAATGGATGACAATATAGTCTATTGATGTAGTAGCAAGCGGTATTGATTGCTTCATCCCAAAATGATTGACTCACATTGTACTCATGAAGCATTGATCTAGCCATATCAAGCAATGTTCTATTCTTCCTCTCAACTAGACCATTTGATTGTGGAGTGTATTTGGCCGAGAATTGATGTCCAATACCATAATGATCACAAAGTTCTTCAATTCTTGTATTCTTGAACTCACTTCCATTGTCACTTCTCACTTTCTTGATTCTAATCTCAAACTCATTGTGAACTCTAGTGAGAAATGTCTTTGAAGGTGTCAAACACTTCACTTTTGTCACTAAGAAAGAATACCCATGTGAATCTTGTGAAGTCATCTACTATGACAAATCCATATTTGTTGCCGCCTATGCTTGTATATGTTGTTGGTCCAAATAGATCCATGTGCATCAACTCAAATGCTTTGCATGTGCTCATTGTACTCTTCTTTGGATGTGAGCTTCCAATTTGCTTCCCGGCTTGACATGCACTACAAAGCTTATTCTTCTCAAATTCAACATCTTTCAAACCATTGACAAGATTGTGAGTTGTAAGCTTCTTCAATTGTTTCATGCCAACGTGACCAAGCCTTCTATGCCAAAGCCAACCCATACTTGATTTGGAGATTAAGCAAGTTGTCAAAGAAGTTTCTCTAGCATTGAAGTCAACTAGGTAGAGATTCTCATATCTAAAGCCCTTGAATGCCACATTTGAACCATCCATACTAATAACTTCCACATCGTCAACCCCAAAGATGCATTTGTAGCCTAGATCACATATTTGTGCCACGGATAGAAGATTGAAATCCAAGCTTTCAACTAGTAACACATTGGAGATACTCATGTCATTTGATATTGCAATCTTGCCCAAACCAATAACCTTGCCTTTCTTGTTATTGCCAAATGTGATAGAATCAACACCACTATCATTGTCATTGATTGAGTCAAACATTCTCGATGTACCGGTCATGTGTTGAGTGCACCCACTATCAATAATCCAATGCCTTCCTCCGGCTTTGTAATTGACCTACAAGCAAATCAATGGAGTTTAGGTACCCATTTTTGCTTGGGTCCTTGTAGGTTAGTAACTAAGCTCTTTGGTACCCAAATAGCCTTCTTCCTTGGGCCCACAATTGGTGTACCAACAAACTTAGCTTGCACACCCTTCACACCCTTGGTAAGCACATAGCAAGAATCAAAAGGTATAGCATTAACAAGGTTCTTGCTTTGGTTTCTTTTATTGCAATTATGCTCTAGGTGCCCAACTTGCTTGCATCTATTGCAAAACCGACCATTGCCCTTCACAAAGCTAGGCTTTGGAGTTGCAAAGGCCGACTTGCCTTTCTTGGGGGTGTAGCCCAATCCCTCTTTGTTAAGAGAGAACCTTTGGCTACCCAAGCACTTAAGCAAGCGGGCCTCACCACCATAGGCCTTGCTTAGGGCGTGAGTGAGCTCATCCACCTCTCTCTTGAGAGTCTCATTCTCAACCATTTGTGAGGCATCACAAGTGAAACCATCACTAGTAGTGGAGGTAGAGTTAGTGGTGGTGGATGAAGAGCTACAAGAAGGGTTAGCATTTGACATGATGATAGGTTCATTAAAGGATTCATTAATTATATCACATGTAACACCTATATCACATGATACAACAACCTCCTTCTTTGCTTGTTGCTCAAGTAGCAATGAGTGAGCCTTTTCAAGCTTGGAATGAGCCTTATCAAGATCCTCATGGTCTTCCACTAGACTCTCATGAGTGGTCTTAAGCTCACTAAGGACTTTCTCAAGTATTGCTACTTTCATTGAAAGCTTCTTACACTCTTTGTCCTTGGCAATAGCTATGTCTCTAGTTTGTTGCATCAAGTCATATAGTTGTTATTTAGTTGGTTCATCATCATCATCATCATTATCATTATCATTATCACTATCATGAGCATATTCCATTTCACTTTCATCATCACTCTCATCATATAATACCTTAGCCTCTTTAGCCATGAAGCATGAGGAGGATGAATCAAATAGTGATGGCTTCTTGTTGATAGCAATGGAAGCAAAAGCCTTGTTGGATGAATCTTCTTCTTCTTCTTCATTATCTTCACTTTCCCAAGTGATCACATAGGCACCATTTTTGCCTTTCTTGAATGTCATCTTGGCCTCTCTCTTCTTCTTCTCAAACTTGTCCTTTTTGTTCTTCTTCTTATCATAAGGACATTCCGCTTGAAGATGCTCGGTGCTATCACAATTGAAGCACTTTCTTTGTTGCTCATTTCTTTTGACGTTGTCATTTCTCTTCTTAAAGCCTCTTCTCTTGATGAACATGTGACCCATCTTCTTGACTACAAGAGCAAGTGCCTCTTCATCAATTTCAAATTCCCCATCTTCATTGTTGTCTTCTTCATGATGATAGCTTTGCCCTTGGAGGAGGTGGCTTTGAATGCCACGGTCTTCTTCCTCTTCTCATCTTCCACCTTCTCCTTGTCATCAACATCTTGATCATATTTGTCATAGGTCAATACTTCACCAAGCAAATCATTAGGCTTCATTGCTTCAAGCCCATCTCTTTACAACATCATGATCAACATCTTGAATCTTCTAGGTAAGCTCAATAAGAACTTGTGACAAAAATCTTGATCTTGAGTCTTGTGCCCTAAGCTCTTGAGATCATTGACTATCACTTGCAATCTATGAAACATTTCAATGATTGTTTCATCATCCTTTTTCTTGAAGTTCTCAAACTCACTCTTGAGCCCATATAGCTTGGCACTCTTCACAACCTTAGTGCCCTCATATGTTTCACTCAACCTTGTCCATACTTCATTTGCCAAATCTAAATCCTTGATGCCCTCAAAAACTTTTGTGTCAATACCATTGTAAAGTGTATTGAGAGCCATTCTATTGCATGTTCTATTTGCTCTATCTTCATCGGTGAGATGATCGGGATCAATGATAGCAAAGTCATTCTCGGTGACTTGCAAGACTCTCTCATGAATAGAACCAAGGTACATTGTCATTTTTCTCTTCCAATGAGCAAAAGAACTAACACCATCAAAGAACGGTGGCTTGCCCCCAACATGATTGAACACAATTTGAGCCATTTTTCACACCGAAGGATGTTAAGCCTTGATAAAAACGGTGACCACGGCTCCGATACCACTTGTAAGGTCCTAGATGGCTAGAGGGGGGGTGAATAGCCTATTAAAAAATTCTACAAGAACCACTAAGCAAACTTGTTAGAATAACAAACGGCGTAAAGCGAGTTTTGCTTAGCCAAAGGTTGTGATGCAAGCCTCCTATCCACAAGTCTAGTAGATTAAGATCTCTAGTTCACACAAGAGCTATGTCACTAACTTACACTAGTGAACAAGCTAACACTACTAGCAAAGCTACTACTAGAGCTAAACAAGATAAACTAGTGAATGTAAATGCAAGAGAGAGGATTGTGATTGTTATACCGACGGTGAAGTGAAGATGTTGCCAATCACCAAGATGATATACAATCAATCAATATTGACAACAACACAAAATGAAGACCAATCACCGGGAGACAAGAGACACAATATTTGTTCACCCGGTGTTCACTTGTGCACCGACAAGCTACGTCACCGGTTGTGTCGACCAACACTTAGATGGTTCCTCGGTGTGACCCTCAAGTCACTTGCCCGTCAAGGCACGCCCCGCAAGGCACCGCAAGACACCACTCTCAAGTGAGGTAACTCAATGACACGCGGATTCTACTAGAGTTGCTTTTGGCGTCCCGCCGAGGAAAGCACAATAACCTCTTACAAACAACCGGAGGTGGCCAAGAACAATCACCTTCTCTTGCCAACGCCTCCAACAATCTCCAAGCCGGCTAGGAGCGGTACTCTCCAAGAGTAACAAGAAATCCACCGGCTAAACCACCCACAAGTGCCACTAGATGCCCTCAAGCTATAAAATGCACTTTGGGATCACTCAATCTCACTTTTGATTTACAATCAAGCAAGGGAGATGAGTGGGAGGAGTTGCTTTAGCTCAAAGGATGCACAAGTATGTTAGAAATGCCAAGAGACCTCCCAAAGGGCCGGCCAACAAGTATTTATAAGCATCCCATCCAAATAGAGCCGTTACGACCCACTTGTCCGTTTTTCCGCGGGACCACCGGACGCGCCGGTCGTAACTGACCGGACGCGCTCAACCGCGTCCGGTGCCCCAGCGATTTCAAATTCGTCCGTTAGAACCTCCAACGGTCACTGCGCGCCAACGGTCAAACGAGCGACCGGACGCGCTGCTGCGAACCACCGGACGCGCCGGTGCGCACAGCACCCGCGCCCGCGAAGACATCACCGGACGCGCTCCTCGCAACCACCGGACGCCACAGTACCCGCGTCCGGTGCGAGTCCAGTAAGCTCCCTGGACCACCGGACGCGTCCGATGGTGAGGGACCGGACGCGGACCGCGTCCGACGTCCTCGGTTCCCTCAGGGCGCAAGACCGGACGCGCCGGTCCCGTGGGTCACCGGACGCGCCGGTGTCAAACCCTACCCCGCGCGCCTGACGCCCGCGCTGCACTGACCGGACGCGCCGGTCGAAACTGACCGCGTCCGGTGCAGCGTCCGGTGCAGCGTCCGGTCACTTCTGTGACCGCGTTCGCCTCCGTTTCTTTTCCGACTTCCGGCGTAGTGGAAAATAGGCATTTCATTTCCCCTCTCTACCCGCAAACCACAGCGCGACCAACGCCACCTTTGCAAATATGCCAACACCATCAAGTGTACATCTCCATGTGCTTGTGTGTTAGCATTTTCTCAATCATTTTCAAAGGTTTTCCCGTTAGCTCACTAGGCCCTACATGCAATGCACTTCATGAATTCACCTAGTGGCACCCATGCGTCGAATAACCGATAAGATTTCCCCTCTTAATAGTTCGGCTATCGATCCTAAACCACTCACACCCTCTATGGTGTCTTGAGTGTAAAACAAAATGGCCCTATGGTTATACCTTTGCCTTGAGCCCATTTTGTTTCTCCAAATGATATGATCCACTTTATATCATCACATGACCATCTCGATCCATCGACCTTGACTTCACTTGCTCTTCACCGTTGTATCGGTCCGTCGGCGCCAAGTCTTGCTCAACCTTCACCATCGCATGGTCCTTCGCTTCGAAGCCTCGACTTGCCCTTCACCTTCACAACCGGTCCATCGAGCCAAGCCTCATCTTGGTCTTCACCATCTTGGTCATATGAGTCAATGTCATGTCTCATATTCAATGACCACCTTTATCTAAATCATCCACTTAGATACAAAGGTTAGTCCTAGGTTTCATCAATTAGCCAAAACCAAACTAGGGACTTTCACTGTAGGAGTTAAATTTAATTTTATAGGTATTCTTATTCCTACTATCTCTTTAAATGGTAGTTTAACTATATATTTGCTCCCAAAGCTTATTATGGCATCTTTTAATTGTATTGTCTTATCATTTTTTCTGGTGGTTATTGCTTGATCTCTTAGTTCAGTATTTCCATTAACATTTTCTACGGCCTTACTTTCTTCATTAAGTTCTATCTTAATTCTTAGCTCTTCTAGTTCTGCTTCTAAGTTATTTATTCTATTTTCTAAATTTCTAACTCTACTTGCTAATATTTTATCATCTGGTTCTAACTCTACCTCTCGTCTCCATTTCTGATTATTTTCTTTTAAGCATGAAATACAAGGTTGCTTTAAGCATTTACTACATGTAAATCTATTTTCTTGACTAGTGTAGTATATACAGAAAATACATTTTATATTATAATCACCTCTTCCTTTTATCCAGTCATGCTTACAGCTTTCTTGATCCATTAATTCAATTTTTTGCTTCTGCTTGACTATTAATATTATTATTAGTGATTATATCTATACCTTCCATAGCATTATCTAGATTACATAGTTCTTCATTACCTAAGGAATTTATGAAATCAATATAACTTTGAGCATTATCTTCTTCTTCTTCTTCATAACTTTCTAATAAAAACTGTTGACTACTTTCAAATTGCTCTTCTTCTTCTATGATATATTCAGTATTATTACTTTGCACCACTTCTTCATTTGTAGTACAATCTAAGCTATTATTCTGCACAACTTCTTCAATATTATTATTCTTTTCTTCCTTCTTATTTACCTTAGCTTCCTGTTCCTTTATCACAACAGGTGCTTCCACATATTTATTTTCTAGCTTTCTTTCCTCTTGATATTATTAAGATAATATATTTTTCGTATAAAATAAATTTCTTTATCTCTAATAGCATTCCATTCACATATCATAGAATTTTTATATTCATCACGAACTTTGCTTAACTTTTGTTCATAATATTTTATTTCATTGTCTAAATCTAAATTATCCATTATCAACAATTCGAGTATATCACTTAAATTCAAATTTTATTAACCAGGCTCCGATACCACTGTTACTAAAACACTGGTATACAAAAAGATTCAGATTCGAATTCAAATTTAAAATTCACGAGTTACTATTCACGTCACTATTCAAATTCAGCGGTCACTATTCAAATTTGTGGCACTATTCAAAATACTGGGTACTATTCAAATTCGGGAATATGAACAGCGCACCCAGGAGTGACTCAGGCAAGCGCCCAAACTCCTCACTATGCAAGCACTATGCGCCTTTAGAATATTCTATTATTCACTTATTATTTGAGCACTATGCGCCTTTGGAATTATATGAATATTTTAATATTCACTCAGCCGACGGATGCAGAATGTATTAAAATATATTAAACTCACTATTCGACGAGAGCGACTCGCGTGATTATTATCTACGTGATTAGTGAATATGCGGATTATGCGTGCGTGATTCACAGGATCTTTGCAGGCTGGCGAGACCAAAGATTCAGCCGGTCGTGAGACTTTTGCTTGTGTCAGTCCTACTCGGTACTCACCGTATGCGTCACTAGCTCGCTTCAGAACCGGGCTAACCAGCTCTTCTCCCTCGCTATCCCCAGCCACGAACACACAGGACTCAGGCCCTATCGTCTCCCCAGGCAGTTCCACCCGAAGGGAACACTTCTCTGCGCAAACAAGGTTCTCTACAAACGCCTCTACCAGGGCTAACACGAGAACGACACACGCAGAGGTTTCTCCTCTAGGGTCCCTAGCATAGAGACATCGCCCCATATGAACGAGCTTAAAGGAAAACAGGGATTAAAACAGGAAAGCTTAATTCATTTCCACAGAGCAAGCTTACATACGGCTTTCCCTTTCGGGAAACCCCAAGCACTTACCACAAACCTTAGGGATTACCTTACAAGCGCAGGAAGATCACGGAGACTTCCTTTATTCTCTAATTTACAACACTGGTGGAGTAGTACTAAGTAGGTGGCTAATTACAGGCGGTGGTGGATGAGCTCAGAGAGTCTCTGAGATCATGTCTTCATGGTGGAGTGGATGTGTTCTCCTGATGTGGTGGTGTGGTGCTGCGATGCGTCTTCGGATGTGTGCTCGGATGCTCGATGATGAATGCAGGCGTCGGGCTTCTGCTTTTAAAGAGCGGAGGGAGCCTTCTGGAGTGTCCTTCGAGTTTATCTTCTGGCGTCCTTCGAGCTCATCGCCTTCGCGCTTATCCTCTGGCTTGCTTCGAGTCGAAGTCTTCTGCCTTCTGGAGGATAAGGATGCTGCGTCTTCAATTATCTTCTTGTACTGTCGCCTGGACAGCTGGACGGTGCTGTTGTCTTCAATAATTGTCCTGGCTACAGTAGTGATACTGTATATTCCTTTTGCGCTGTCCTCTGACAGGCTTATCTTCATGTGTATTTTTTGGAATTTTCTGGGTAAGGTCAAATTTAAAATTCACGAGTTACTATTCACGTCACTATTCAAATTCATCGGTCACTATTCAAATTCGTGGCACTATTCAAAATACCGGGTACTATTTAAATTCGGGAATATGAACAGCGCACCCAGGAGTGACTCAGGCAAGCGCCCAAACTCCTCACTATGCAAGCACTATGCGCCTTTAGAATATTCTATTATTCACTTACTATTCGAGCACTATGCGCCTTTGGAATTATATGAATATTTTAATATTCACTCAGCCGACGGATGCAGAATGTATTAAAATATATTAAACTCACTATTCGACGAGAGCGACTCGCGTGATTATTATCTACGTGATTAGTGAATATACGGATTATGCGTGCGTGATTCACAGGATCTTTGCAGGCTGGCGAGACCAAAGATTCAGCCGGTCGTGAGACTTTTGCTTGTGTCAGTCCTACTCGGTACTCACCGTATGCGTTACTAGCTCGCTTCAGAACCGGGCTAACCAGCTCTTCTCCCTCGCTATCCCCAGCCACGAACACACAGGACTCAGGCCCTATCGTCTCCCCAGGCAGTTCCACCCGAAGGGAACACTTCTCTGCGCAAACAAGGTTCTCTACAAACGCCGCTACCAGGGCTAACACGAGAACGACACACGCAGAGGTTTCTCCTCTAGGGTCCCTAGCATAGAGACATCGCCCCATATGAACGAGCCTAAAGGAAAACATGGATTAAAACAGGAAAGCTTAATTCATTGCCCCGGGATGATGAGCCAACATATGGCAGCATCTAAATCGGAATATAGATCCATCGGAGTAAAACATACTCCTTATATATATATATATATATATATATATATATATATATATATATATATATATATATATATACACACACAATATGTCTAGATATCTAATAAAAAGTTGTATATTTAAAAAGTTAAAACGAACTATAAATTAAAGTGGAAGGAGTATGTTTTACTCCGATGGATCTATATTCCGATTTAGATGCTACCATACGTTGGCTCATCATCCCGGGGCAATGGCGATAGTGATTGGCTCCATCCATGCCGTGACGGCAAATGTACGGCATGTCTGTATGTCTTCCATAGGAAACTATGAACCAAAACTTTTTTGACGCGTTCCATTCCCTTTGTCTTTGGCCATCGTTACCACACTAGGATCGTTCGAAGGTCACTTATGCTTGGTCCCCAGGGAGGCGGTGAGGGCGTGCATGGTGCCACTACAGATGGTGGACTAGCTAGACTAGAGCATGGCGCTTTCTCGAAGATTTAGCGAGAGCACACTACACTACGGGCGCGCACTTGCATTGGATGGTTGATCCTGGTAGTAGGATCCGATCCGTCCACTACGTACAAAAGTAGTATATATGCAACGAGTAAGCCTATTTACTACTACTACTACTATTAGGGTAGATCATCGTAGATCTCCACCTTGCAAGGAATTGGTAAAGAAAAAGCAGAGCACTAGTATTATCATTCTAGGCCTCGTTTAGTTCACGGAAGAGAAGAGAAAAATAATGTATCAGAATTTCTGTAGTATTTCGTTTGTATTTGGTAAAAATTATTCAAATTTTGACTAACTAGGCTTAAAATGTTCGTCTCGCAAAGTACAACAAAACTGTGCAATTAGTTTTTAATTTCATCAACATTTAGTACTCCATATATTTACCGATATTTTGATGTGACGAGAAATCTTCTTTTTTATAGTAAAATTTAGGGGAAAACTGGAGGAACCAAACAAGGTCCTAGATTTCTAGCTAGCTCTCTTGACTCTTGCGGCTTGTGGAATGTGGACTGCTGCGACCCAGCAAGTTCACAAAGTGGCCTGTGGGCCAGGCGTACGTACGTACGCACGGAAGAAGAGTCAGAGGGGTAGCTGGGGTTTGGTGTTAGCGCTGAATGAACTGCCTTGAGATTAACGACAGACTTTTAATTATCTTATCTAATTACAAAAGAAAAATTCAAATCGGTGAGCTGCTACTAGTAGTAGTACTGCCGCCTAGTGGGCCTGCTGGGGGTGCAGGCGTGCAGCAGCCGTTTCCGTTCGCCGTTTGGAGCGACCGTAGGCGCCAGCCAGCCAGCACTCACACTGAGGGCTCCTTTAGTTCTCGAAATATTTTACGAAATGCTATCGTAGCATTTTTTTTTGTTGTTATTTGATAATTAGTGTTCAATAATTGCTTAATTAGGCTTAAAAGATTCGTCTCGTCCATTTCGTCTAAACTGTGTAATTAGTTTTATTTTTTATCTATATTTAATGCTCCATGCATGTGTTTAAAGATTCGATGTGACGAGAAATCTACGAGAAATCTACTATTTTTTTGTAAAATATTTTGGAACTAAAAGAGGCCTGAATTAGCCGTGGTTTGAGGGCACCTTTTGACCACCTTGGACTGACCGGGGTAGTGAGATTGCGATACTGCTGCCTCTTCACATGTTTCTGTTCAGCCAGGAGCCGCTACTACCTGCTACGGCCACGGTCGCTTCCCCTGCACTGCAATGTCTCAGTCCCTGGCTGCACTGACTGAACAGGAACATGTGAAGATCGTCCGTCTCCAGCAGGTACAGCTTGACAGCCACAGCCACAGCCACAGCTGACCGAGGCCTGGTTTAGATGAAAAAAATTTAGAATTTGGCTACCGTAGCACTTTTATTTGTATTTGGCAATTAGTGTCCAATCATGAACTAATTTGACTTAAAAGATTCGTCTCGTGATTTATAATCAAACTGTATAATTAGTTATTTTTTTATCTATATTTAATGTTCTATACATGTGTTCAGCCTGGAGTACCAGATTTTGGACAATGACATTGTCAAATCTTCCAGATCTTTTGAAAGAATTAAATCTTCCAGATTTTGTCAAAGGAGATTATTATTGTAGTATGTACGGGCATTCCTCGCATCCGTGGACTTGGCCCACGAAAGCTCACAGCAACTGCAATGCGAACGACAATGCTAGGCTTTGTTTAGATGCCCTCCAAATTCTAAGTTTTTCACTCTCTCTCCATCACATCAATTTTTAGCCGCTTGCATGGAGTATTAAATATAGATAAAAAAATAACTAATTACACAGTTTAGTTGGAAATCATGAGATGAATCTTTTGAGCCTAGTTAGTCCACGATTAGACAATATTTATCAAATAAGACGAAAGTGGTACTATTTATCAGGTTCACTTTTTTTTCAAAGTGAACGATGCCCTAGTGTCTGGACAGATGCCCATGCTGCACTTCGTTTTTCGCGCTTAGGCCATTTTCGCGCACCCATGTGGGGCCCACATCGCCCCGGACAACATCCGCACCGGCTGACCGCGCATAGGGATCGCTCACATCCCCTTCGCTTCTCGCGCGCATTGCAACATATGTGTAACATCCGATCTACTTTTGCACATCCAGTTGAAACACTTGCAACATACGTTCGAAACAGCATAAACACTTACGACATACGTCTAAAACACTTGCAAAACACCAGAAAAAACTTGAAAACACATGTGCAACCATTGCAAATATATGCAAACATTAAGATGAAACACTTGCAACCTACGTATGAAAACACCTGAAACACTTTCATATATATGCAACATCTCGATCTAGTTTTGCAATATCCAAATGAAACACTGCAACATACATCTGAAACAGATGAAATATTTGGAACATACACTTAAAACATACGTGTATGAAACATCCTTATGAAACACTTGCAACATACCTCTAAAACATTTGGAACATTTGAAATGTATGCTTGCAACATGCATCGTATCGCCGTGCGACCTCCTCCGCAATTTGCATTGAGGCGCCGCAGTCGTAGCAGGAGGCGAGGCCGGAGGGCTTCCACGCTAGGGCCCGACGCTTCACCTTACGCGGCGGCCTCAGTGGCTAGCTGGTGGCCGAGGGAGTGGTCGCCACGCGTGGGCGCGGCGGTGCCCATGCCATCAGGCGAAGCGGGCCGCAGAGCAGAAGCAGCAGCATGAAGCAGTGGGGCAGCGCGGTGGAGCAGGAGAAGAAGCAGCGTAGGGTGACCGCCGACGGCGGAGCAGACCGCAGAGCAGGAGCAGTGGGGCGACTGACGGAGCAGGAGCAGACGGGGTAGGCGTCGACGCGTGGAGCAGAGCGGAGCAAGTCTCTCGTCTCTTTCTCCTTTCCTTATCGAACCGGCGCAACGGAAGAGATGGACGCGAATACAGGAATAAAAAAAACGAGCGAGCGCAGATCAGAGGTCGAAGAGGCGTCCGGACAGACGTACGCCTTGCACGTAGCATTCCCGCAATGCGAATAGTACGTGGTCGCCTTATGCTTGTCCTGTACATCTTGTTTTTGGAAAATGTTTTTCTAAACAAGAATGACGGGCACCTGGCAGGGCAACCACAAAATTTAATAGACGTGGAGAGAGCGCGCCTTCAGACAATCAGACTGCAAGGAGCGACCGCTAATTTACGCCTGCCTGCACGGCTGCATGCCCTGCAAGTTCGTGGTGCTAGCTTGTTATTGCCTGCTTCAAACTCGTGTACCTAATGCATTATTACTCATCGACTGCACTACCACTGTTGTAATTCCATTTGACCATACGTACAATCTCACTCTCACATCATCACATCTCCCTCTCCTCTTGTTCTTGTATTTCAGTTGTGCCTGAAGGAACACAGATAGAAATGACTGTGCCGATCCATTGACTTGTTCCTGAAACCTGAAAGTGAAAGCTTTGTTACCTAGGAGTACATTTGACTTTTGGGTGGTCACAGTCACGGATTCACCTCTTGCTTTGCTGGCTCAGTCGGTCGCTCTGCAACTCAGTTTCTCATGATTTGAACATTCGTTGACACTGAACTTTCCGTCCGTATCCTCTTCAACCACAAGCTGCGATTGTTAATCTGATACAGTACTAGTAGTTTGGAATTTGGACCTCGTTCGGCTGGCTGGTGGCTGGTGGCTGAGGCTGATTTATTGTGAGAGAAAAATACTGCTGGCTGGCTGGTGACTGGTGGCTGGTGCTGAACTGGTGTGAGAGAAAAACACTGCTGGCTGGCTGGCAACCAGCCAGCCGAACAAGGCCTTGGAGTCGGGAAAGATATGGCTACTAGCATACTTAGCCCTTGTTTAGATCGAAGAAGTTAGAAAAATTTGGAACTGTAACATTTTGTTTGTATTTGACAATTATTGTTTAATTATGGACTAACTAGGCTCAAAAGATTCATCTCATGATTTACGATCAAACTGCGCAATTAATTATTTTTTATCTACATTTACTACTCCATGCATGTGTCCAAAAATTGATGTGATGGAAAGAGAGTGAAAAAATTCTAACTTCTGGGGGTAATCTAAACAAGGCCTTATGCATGAGTGCATAAGACATGACAGCAGCACACAGCAGGAAGTCTGATTTGAAAAAGCAAAGTGAATAATCCTATTCCACTGGCGATTCAAACAAAGCAAATCCCTCCTTCCTACCCAGCTAGCTGGCCGGTTTGAATGTTTGATATGGCCGTCAACGGGTCGGTCATCTTTTGACCTTTAGCATGCAGCCGCCCCAATAAAAGAAGAGAACACACACGCAAAGGCCAAACTTTCTACAGGCATGGTGAAGAATCAAGCAAAAGAGAATCAGAGTATCATCGTCGTCATCATCATTAAAAAGGGACTCCATCGGTATGCATGACAAATGGAAGCCAGCAAAAAGCATAGAAGCTTCTTCGCGATACAAAATACTCCAACTTTCAAAGTATCTCGAGTTTGATTAAATTTATATAATATAAAATAATAATATTTATGATACCAACGGAGTATTATTAAATTCTTTATTAATTATATTTCATAGTATACATATTTGTGTAGAATATTATTCTATACCACAAGTCAAAACTGACCTGAAAAAATCTGAGTACTACTGAACCATGTTCAGTATCAGTCAACAGTACTCCCACTGCCTCGAAAATACTGAATAATACTGAAACACGAGTACTGAACAATACGGAATTTTGTTCAATATGACAGCTCCCCTAGGGTGTAGAATTGCGCGTGTATTTGATGTCATAAATTTTTGTAATTCTCTCTATAATATTGGTCAAACTTAAAAGTCTTTGACTCTCCGGAAAAGTTAAAATAACTTATAATTTAGAACGGAGGGAGTATGCAAGTAGTCCATACTTCGTTTTGTATAGGCCCTGTTCGGCAGACTGTTTTTTGGCTTATAAGCCGGCTGTGGCTGATTTGCTGTGAGAGAAAAACACTATTCCACGGCTGATAAGCTCAGCCAAACAGGGAGATAATCTTTTATAATTGGTACGCTGCGAGCCTACGGTACTCTCCAGAGTTTCTAGAACCACAAGGCTTGTCAGACAACCTCGGAATTTCTGTTTGTTTAGAGGATTTCTACTTGCCAGAGAACCTCGGAATTGCAGTTTAGACTTGATTACTGATATTTCAATATTATTTATTTATTTAGATACTACTTGTCACCACATTTTATTTTAATTAAAGTGCTTCAGAATAATCATTTGGTCGTACGTTTGCGAGGGAGATTATTTGACAGAACACGTTACAAAGATAACTCAAATTGTCAATTATTTGCAAACATAGAGCATCTCCAGGAGTTGGTAAAACAACTTCCTATCTTAATTTTTAGAAAAAAGGAAAAAAGTCTCATTCAACAGTTTGGTAAAAGAGCCCCTTAAAAATAAGAAGTTGTCAAATATTCTCCTTAACTCATAGATTTCCAAAGTCTAAACAACTCCCTATCTCTGCTCGGTGGACCGCCGCTGCCCTTCCGCTCCAACGCCACTAGCACGTACCTATCCTCCGCCCTTGCAGCCTTGTTTTCACGGCTGTGTGCCTGACGGTGGCATGGAGCAACAACAAGATGCATGGCAAGGCGCCCAGGCCATTGCTGAGGCTGCTCTGTGGTTGCAGTACGTGCAGGTCTGCGGTGCCAGGTGATGATAGCCGGCGCCCGACAGAGCACTCACACACAGAGGGACAAAAGGGTGGCGGCAGTGTGCACGGATTAGCTCCAAACCGATCCGAAAATAAATCAAACCTGGACCCTACTTTAGATTTTAGAAAGTTAAAATAGAAAATTGTTGGAGAAGGACAAAATATAAAGAGCAACTCCAAGAGATTGTGTAAAATAAGAGTCTAAAATCCATGATTTAGCCATTCTCTAAAATAGAACATCCTCTAAAAGAGTAGAGTAATATAACAGCCTTTCTAAATTTCTCATTATTTATTTTTTAGCGTTGACATGTCAAGCTAAGATTTATTCGCTTTCCCATTTCGTGTACTCCCGTCATTACTTTGCACACCACCATGCAAATAGCAAGCCTTCACGGCGTGCTGTTTTTACTCGGCGAGAAGCACGGGATGGCCAGGTTGGTATTTTAGCAAACAAGATAGCACATCTGTTGGACATCAATTTTTGATGAAAAATACCAAATATAGCCTAGATGACCAAGATAGCATATCTCTTGGAGATGCTCTTGCTATTTCTTTTATTAACTTGCTAAATTGATTAGTTTAGCAACTAAATTATACCAAACTCCTGGGAGATGCTCTAAGGAAGTATAGTTGATTTATCATGGTAAATAGTGCAATTGGATCACAGTAATCATTTTCTATGCATGTTTGTAAGAAGGTACATATGGTTGGATTACACTGTTTGTTCTAAAAAGTACCCAATTCTAAAATAGCAAAAGACAAACGATTTAAAGTTCAACTAATTTATACATAAGTATCATTAAATTTGTTATGGAATACTACGATTTTATATTATACTTATTTAAGAGTCATACATGTAAACAATATTTTCTACAGATTTAATCGAACATAAATTAATTTGACCTTGACCGCACTTAGAATTCACATTAGCAAAGGCTAGTTATTAACTAGGACTAAATATTAGCTTGAATTAGTTGGGTAGACTAGTTAGTTGACTATAAAACCAATTCACATATCACAAATCATGGACCACTTCTAGAAGTCTGGTTTGCAAGAATAAATCTTCTAGAAGCCTTTTAGATCGATGATGCATGCAGATTTGAACTACACATCCTTCCCAAACAAAGTTATTAAATACAAAGGACCTCGTAGGATTTGTTAGGGACTGTAGGAATCTCGGTTCTGGCTAGTGGCTAGGATTATAGATCATGGATTATGGATAAGAAAAATGTGTAGGTTTCGATCCCTTTATTATAGTTTAAGATTATAAGAGCTACTCTATGAGATCACTTATATTACGTCCTTGATAAATTAGCTCAGGAAGAGTACCTTAATCATCTTAGCATATAGAAAAGAATACATGTTGCCTGCTTTGTTATAGTATTATTACTTGCGCACACCAATCTGTTGGATACTTTAGTATGTGTTTAGTTCAAGGATCACAAGATGTAGGCACTGTTCACCTAAACGGCCGTTTAGCCCGTTTAAACACCGTGTAAACGCTACACAGTGGTATGCCGTTTTCGTTTAATCATCCGTTTAGCCCGTTTAATTGACCGTTTAGCCCGTTTAATGGACTGTTTAGCCCGAATAATGGCTAAACGGTAGGTGACCGACTGTTTACCGTTTAGCGTTTAGAAAAACATTGGATGTAGGACCCATTATCTCCTTTTTTTTCTAGTGTTTGGTTTAGAGGCGAGTGGGATGGATCTGCTTGCAAGGGAAATATTCTTGCTAGATGCAGGATGGGGATGGTGGCTTGCAATGGGTGTATAGGATGCAACGGAAGGATCACACAAACTGAACTAAGAAACAAACTACCTACCACCAGACTTGACCTAGGATACAAATTACGTGGACTCTGAAAAGCTATGGTGTGGTTTTAGGGCAGGAGAAAAAATTGTTGATTTTTGTGAACTGTGGGATGAAGCCAAACAAAACTATACTAGGGTAAAGGGTGAACCTGACGGTAAATTACTTGGCGAGAACAGAGTTTGATCTTTTGTGAGGTCAAAGATTACTCTAGATTTGGTGGAAACTTGACATACACGATCCGACTTCCGATCACAAAGGCTTGAACCTTTGGTTATCAATTGACCTTGCCTTGAAAGCTAACTAATTACTGCATGTGAATCAAGAAGACAAGCAAGAAGAAAGACATAATCTGAAAATATTGTTCATTTATGATTAAGCTCACTAGCTAGGGTTCCACAAACCGATGTACAGCCACATTGTTCGAAGACATATTAATCTAAGCAAAACTTAAACTCTAATTTGACCCATGACTATCAAATATATAGTGTTAGGGGAGGACGAAGGACCCATGACGCAGCAACCTGACATGGCTCTCGTGGCTTGTTGCACCAGCTGCAAGACTGCAACTCGGCAAGTTCACAAGTGGTCTGTGGGCCAGGCTATGCACAAAGAGCAGTCTGTAAACAGAGGGACGGGCAGTGAGCGTATTCAGATGGGCAGTTGGGTTTTGGTGTTAGCGATGAACAGCCTTGAGATTAACGTCAGGTAAATGAGTTTATTACTACAAAAGAAAATTTCAAATCGAGGAGCTAGTACTGCCGCCTGGGGTGCAGCAGCCGTTTGCCCGTTTCCGTTTGCCGTTTGGAGCGACCACCGACCAAGGGCGCCAGCCATCAGCAGTGACACAGTGACAGAATTCGACGCCGTTTGGAGCGACCACAGGGTGCCATCTAAAATTTTTTCACCTCATCGTATCGAATGTTTGGACATATGCATGAAGTATTAAATATAGACGAAAAAAACTAATTGCACAGTTTAGTTAGAAACCACGAGACGAATCTTTTAAGCCTAATTAGTCCATAATTAGCCTTAAGTGCTACAGTAACACACATGTGCTAATGACGACTTAATTAGGCTTAATAAGTTCGTTTCGTCTTGCGGTTCCAGACGAGTTATATAATTAGTTTTTAATTAGTATCCAAAACCCCCTTTCGTGGCTGCTCGTTTTCCCTGCAAGGCTCTCATCAGTCCCTGCGCTGACTGAATGTGAAGATTCTCCTTGTCCAGCAGGTACTACAGCCACAGCTGGCCCAGTGTCTTCGTGGCCTTCTACTAGTACTGCTACCAGATTTTGGACAATGACATTGTCAAATCTTCCAGATTTTGTCAAAGGAGATTATAGCATGCATCGGCAGTCGTTGCATCTCTGGACGGCCCACGAAAGCTCACACGAACCGCAATGCAACTACTAGTACGTTGTCTCGCCTGCGCTTGTGCATCTCGTTTTTTTAATATTTTTTAAAGAAATTTAATAACTAGTAATATATACGGATAACATTAGATACCAGTAGAATACATTTTTATAATATATATATATATAGAGAGAGAGAGAGATACAGTATATGTAAATGTTTGAGATAGCATTTTTTTTGCATGACGGGCACCTGGCAGGGCAACCACGAAAGAGACGTGGAGCGCGCGCTTTCAGACTGCAACGAGCGGCTGCTTCGTAGTTCGTACATGCCTGCCTTGCCATGTAGAAGCAGCCAAGCAGGAATCAGAAAATTCAGAATCAGCTGGCGGTGCTAGCTGCGTAGCTGATGCATTTACACGATTACTACTGTCATCTGATGACATTTGACCAGTATAATCTCACTCTCACGTTGAAGGATGAATGAGAGCCAATTAAAATTCTTTGCAATAACTTGGCCTAACGGGCGCTAGAAGTTCTGAAACTTGGCACACCCTGGCTAACCCATTTAGAATCTATCCCCAAGAGATCAACTAAAAAAGACCAAAACTTGAAGAAGAGTTTCAAAATTCCCCTATCAAATTGGGGTTTAGACAACAATTCTCAAATGATGATTTCTAGGTGCTCATGAGAAATCAGTTAAAACTAGTGGCTAGATAAGTTCCCAAGGGGTCATAGAACCTAAAGATCAACCACGAACAACCCAAACCTTCAGCTCAAAGATCTCCAAGAAAATCACCAAAAGAGGCTTGAAAATGAAAGTTTTGGGAAGGAAAACTTCTGAGATGAGAGCTGGGCTTCAAGCCATGGTTTGAACAAGTTCCAAGAGCCCTAAAACACTCCAAAATCGAGGCTACAACACAGCCAATCCAGCAGATCCAAAATCATCCAAAAATGACCACGAAAATCACAAAAAAAAGGAAAAACAGGAGAAAGAAAAGGATGAACTCGCGATTTCAGCCAACAACTTGATTAAACAACCATCAAATCTTCTATACAAGACAACATCTTGTCCACGAGGTCCTTGGACAAGCCAAGTCCCCACGAAAGCCGGCTGTCCTATGGTGTCCATGGGGCAAAAATAGCGGTTTGCCCTTTTTTGGTGCAAAGCCACCAATTTGCCCACATGTTTGTGCCATCCAAACTAGGAATAGGCCAAGCCCCAGGGCCGATGGTCGTACGGTACTTGAGGGGCAAAAAACGTTGTTCGCCCATGCGTCCGTGCTGAAAAAACAGCAGTTCGCCTTGACGCCTATGGACAGGCCAAGCCCCAAGGTCCTTAGTTTGTCCGTGCTGCAAAAGCAGCAGTTCGCCCAGGCATCCATGGTGCCAAAACACCTGTTTGCCCAGGTGTCCATGCCATCCAGGTGAAAAATAGGCCAAGTCCCTAGCCCGACGATCAAACGGTGCTCGTGGGGCAGAAACAGTAGTTCGCCCAAGCATCCGGGGTGAAAATCAACAGTTCGCCCACAAGGTTCGTGGACAGCCCAAGTCCCTGGGTCCTAAGTTGCCCACGGTATGAAATAGCAGTTCGTTCAGGCGTCCATGGTGCCGAATAACCTCTCGCCTATCTGTTGCTTGGCTGAACACTCTATAGAGACTTCCTATCCAGTCTTAGCTATGCTACTCTTGAGCTCACTCACTGTGAAATTGTCACGATTTAATTCTCTGCTGTGGTCTATGGCTTGGGTGTTGACTGATCATGAGCAGAACCGGGGCAATGCAAGTAATAGGAAATCTGCACATCACACATTTAAGTCTAGGGAGCACATGTTTGAATTGTTTCAAAGTAAAGATCTAGGTCATGCATATATGTGTGTCATAACGGAGAATAACAACTTTGGGTCATCAATGCTGCAATTATGCCCACCACCATCTATACTAGAACCTTGGCCACCGCCTGTTAATAACATTATCATGAGTAGTGAAGAAGAAATACAACCCAGAGTTCAGCTTTTCAACTGCAATCAAACAGATGGTGTTGTACCGCTACAAGTTTTACGTGCTGGGTACTTATGAATGATTATTTTAGTTTTGCACAATGGAGGTATGATACAGTTACGATCAGAGATGAGGTTGCTGCTTTCACACTTACAAGAAATTATTTGTTGGGCCACCAGTTGTCCTCTCTATCTCTGGAATAATAAGAAGTTGCGTTACAACTGTTGGTTTCAAGCTGGCAATATGTTCATGTACAGTGGCAACAGAAGTTTTGTGATGCCCCCTTGACTAATAACATGGAAGGCCAGTGAGTGATTCCTTGGACAGGTGGTGATCATTAATTATTTCCTTGATGGATATGAATCTCTTAATTGCTTGGGAATTCTGGAGGCAAGGCAGACAATTATGTGCTTTGTGAAGAAGAAGAAGAAATGGGGGCTTTATGTCAATAATTCCACCAATGACGCTAAGACATTATGTGATTTGTCACTGTTTGTCATGCTAAATACTTGTGACAATGAAGTGGATTTAGGAATAAACACTGCTAAGTCAAGACTCAAGGAGGGAAGCATGTCACATATATAGGTCTGGAATGATGACAGCTTGGCACTAAACATAATGAGTTGCGGCGGCTGCTACGCACAAGACGCCATGTAAGTGAAGAAGCCGTTGTCCAGTCATTTCATTCATGTAGATCCTAACCTTTTTATTAGGGATGAAAACGGTACGGATATTTTCCAACCGTATTCGAAATCGAATCCGTTTAGAGGGGTTCAGATCTGTTCATATTTGTATCCGAATATTTAACATCCGATACTGTATCCGTATCTGAATACTCAAATTGCATATTTATGATGTCGACATCCAATCATATCATATCTGACATGGTTGACACTATTCATATTCGAATCTGAATCCAGATAGAAATATGAAAACAAATGTAATATCAATGATATTCGTCTATATCCGATCTATTTTCATCCCTACTTTTATGGTCTTTGAGTGAACTTCTTTGTTACAGGCACTACTATAGAATTTTTTTGCGGAGGCGGGCAAAAAGCCTTTACCGAGGCGGTTTTTGCAACCGCCTCGGATCAAAGGTCATGGTTAATCGTGACCTTAACCGAGGCAGTTGCCCTGCCCGTCTCGGTTAATGAATTAAAAAACAAAAAAAAACCCAGAGCCCACCGGTGAGCCATTTCTGAGCCCACCGGCGAGCCCGTTTCTAGCCCTACTGCGGTGCCACCCCGCGGCGCCACCGCCCCCTACGCCCTCTCCGACGCTGGATCTGGAGCCATGCCACGCACGCACCTGATCCGCGCAAAGCCACCACCACTCGGGGTCGCGCCGCCGGCCCGTCGGATCCACCGGATCCACGACCCCCAAGGCCGGATCTGCGAGCCCAAGGGCGTTGTCATGGAAGAGGTGGTGGTGGAGGGCATGGGGGAGGAGGGCGCCGCTGCTTAGAGTCACGCCGCCACACGCGCACGGAGAAGGCTGGCCCGCAGCGAGCTCGCCGGATCCGCGACCTCCAAGGCCGGATCCGCGACCTCCAAGGCTGGATCTGCCAGCCCCATCCTGGAGGAGCCCGCCCGCGCTGCTCCACCTTGGAGGAGCCTCGTCCTGGAGGAGACCTCGAAGGCCGGATCCACGCTTGCGCTGCCTTGGAGGAGCCCTCTAAAGCCTCAACCTGAGGGAAGGAGGCGCCACCGGACCAGAGGGAGGAGGGGAGGGGAGGGGCGCCGCCGGACCAGTGGGAGGAGGGGAGGGGAGCGGGCGGCGGGATTGGGAGGGAGGGTATCGGGAGCGGGCGACGGGACAGGGAGGGGGCGATGCAGAGGGCCGTCGAGGTTTGGAGGGAGTGAGTGAGAGATGGCTAGGAGAAGGAAACCCTAGCTCCATTTATATATGATGATATCAGGCCGAGATGGGCTGCTTACTAGGCCACTATTTTTGGAGGCGGGCCTTATAACGTGCCTACCTCGGTTAATTAATTTACCGAGGCGGTTGCGTTATAATGTCCGCCTCGGTTAATAGGTATTAACCGATGCGGTTATATTACATTGCCCACCTCGGTTAATGGATTTTAGGAGCTTGGTTAATTAAAAATGACTGCCTCGGTTAATACGAGGCAATAACCGAGGCGATTATTTTT